>JABCQV010000100.1:0-127919 GCA_013186375.1 Fusarium aywerte | reverse complement strand
GCGGAGGAGGTGGGGGAATCGAGGGAGGGTCCATGGAGCCTCCCGAATTGTTCAGAGGGTCCGTGTAAGCCCGGAACTAAAGATGTCTCGTCAGTACGAGGCGCCCATGAGTGATCAGTTGACACTAGGAGAAGTGATGAGATGAGATGAGGATAGGCGTCCGTGGAAAACTCTGGCATCGAAGCATGATCCCCCATTCCATTTCGTTCCTTCGTATGCGGCATGGACTCCTAACTCTTTGTCTCCGTTACCAAACACAACTCTATACAAATCCCAAATTTGGGCCATATTATAGACCCTATACATGATAATCCTGCCTTTCCCATCCACCCACCCAATCTATCCCACAACGCCTGGTATAAATGTCTCAAAACCTCGCCAACATCAGCCTCGTGATCTCCCCGACATCAATGTCCTCGAGTGTCTCAAGGTCGTCAAGCTGTGGGATCACTCGACTTTGCCTGTTTCGCGTCTCACGTCTTGTACGGGGGCGATCAAGACTTCCCCAGTAGGCTGGACCTTCCTAAGGGTTGCCTGCTGGCTTTGAGATATCCTCAACCTGTTCTGCATATTGCTGCTCTTCGTCATGAGATGATCCCTGAAGCGGGGCTCCAGATCCGTCCAGGTCCATAGGGGAACCTCTTGTGATATCCTGTAGATCCTCAAAATCGGGCGAATCTGCTCGGAAAGGCTCCGGGGAACGCATGATCACATCCTCAAGAGTCTCCGTTATGCCAGGGTATCCAGGAATGCCTCGTGTCTCCCCATCTTCAGCGGAAGCACCACTCACCTCAGAATTGACGTCTTCCTCATCTCCGTCCCCATCTTCGTCCTCCTCGTCGCTGCTGCTGCCGAAACCAGACATTAGCGTTCCGGCGCTGATGGTAAAAGGACCGATGCCGTTTCCGCTGTCCTGATTGAGCTCTATGCCACCGTTCAAGCCAGCCTCAGCCAGTGCGCTGGAGCCGCCACCTCCGGAACCTCCGCTCAATCCAGAAAGACCGACACCACCCAGTCCACTGCCGCCGCCCATAGCTCGGTTACCCATGGCTACCTCTGGTCGTACACCTCCCAGAATGGCATTGTCTCGCTCGCGTGTTTCGGCAAGTGATCCCTCAACGTAGCTGATCCATTCCTGGCTCATAACCCGGTCAAGGACCGTCTCCGAGAGGAGCTCCGGGGGGTGTCGTTCAGTGAACTTGACGACCTCCTCGGCAATAAGAGTAAGGTGACCCATGTAACCCATGCGGGTCTTAGTCTTGGCCTGGGACTCATCGCTGACCTTTTGGCCGTTGATGATGGCACTTGTAATGTCAGCGGCTTCGAACAGGGAAACAGCCAGTGTGGGGTTGTAGCTGCGGTCCATGGGGCCGTTGAAAACTTGCTGGACGATATCGTAGACTACGTTATGCAAGAAGTTGTTCCAGGGGTAGGCAAAAAAGAAGTTCTACTGTGTTAGAATACATTCCATAAGTGGCGTGAGTGACTTACAAGAATGCTCGGAACAACACGGTACTCCACGAACTGAAGCTTGAGGAAGTCTCCAACAACAGGCTCCTCTGCCTGACCAGCGGGCTGTTCTTCATTTGGCTTGGAGTCCTTGGCGTCCTCCGCCTTGGCCTCGGAAATCGAAGCATCTTCAGTTTTAGGGGCATCGGTAGCTGGCTCCTCGGGAGTCTGGGGTGGACGGTCGGCTCCTGATTCGGGCGCAGGTGGAGCAGAGAAGAGCGGCGCAGGTGTGTCCTCAGGTTGAGGGGAGAAGCCGCGGGGCTGATCATCACCCTTGGCAGAGGCATCGCTGGGCTCAGTCTTGGTCTCGGGCTCAGAGGGAGCAGGAGTCAAGACAACGGACGAGTCAGAGGTGTCGTCTTTAGGAGCATCATCTTGCTTTAAAGCGTCTGGCTTTTGCTCCTCGGTCTTCTCGCTGCTGGCCTCCTTAGATTCGGGCTTCTCGTTGCTGCCGGCCTTGGCTGGCTCCATGGGCGCAGGCTCAGCGGTCTTGGTTTTTGTAGGCGACAAAGGCGCAACCATCAGATCAGGCTCGTCAAATCGTGTCTCCTCTAGTTTGACGGATGGTTGGGGAGGACTAAGCGGCTCATCGACAAAGTCGTCCTCATCCTTACCAGAGAGCGAAGTTGTAGTAACAGCTGGGATATCATCTTCGGCCTTGACGAACTCGTGAGAGGTATCCTCGCTCATCTCCTTGCTTGGCTCAACCTCTTCAAAACCGTCGTCGTCTGCGTTGGTAACTTCGAGGCGTCTCTTCTCCTCGGGTGCAGGAGTTCGCATGGTCAAGTCGTCAGCGGAGTGGTCCTCATCCTTGAGAGGGCCCAGCTTGCCCTCGTTACGAAGACGTTGCCGTTCGACATCACGCTGAGCTGTCAGCTCCTCGGAACCTGGTTCATTCAGCAAGCCCATGTTACTGCAGTGCAACAACTCGGCCATGAGCTCGCATGTCTTAAAGCGGTCAAAGCCAAGGGGCTCGAGCTTGACACCAAAGGTTGAGTCAATCTTGTCCTTCTTGGATGGGACGTCCATGATGAGACTCATGAACTTGGGCACGTTCTCGGCAAATAGTCGAAGGAGGGTCCCCAAGTAAATGGGATCGCGGCTTGAAGGCGCAGCGGTGGCCTCAGTGCCCATATCGGGATCATAGTCGGAGTTGTTCTTTCGGATGACCTCGATAATGATGCCGACACCAACGGTCAGAGGATTGCCACCGCCAAGCATGTAACCGATCAGCTGCTCGATGCATGGTTTGGAAACAAGCTGGCGGGTTAGTTCGTTGGGACCAATGCATTGTTGCTCGTTTTGGGAGGCGTTAGCCGAGATGGTGATGATGGCTTTGATAAAGTCACCAGCGGCGGTTTGAACAACCCAGTTGTTCTCGGGGCTAAGGCAGGAGAGGAGGCTCGGGATTATGTCCTTAGAATATAGCCACTAAAAAAACAATGTTAATAAAATGCATCCATTTTGATGAGGGGTGCGCATACCTCAACCACACCCTGGCCACCTTCATTACGGTCCAGGGCAATAATCTTGAGCAATAGGTCCATGACCATAGGGCACTCGACATGCTTGAGCAAATTAGGAACAGCATCAGGAAGAGTGGTCAAAAGTTCCATCATCTCTTCGGTCTTCTTCTCGAACAGGGACTCGTTGACCTTCGTGAAGTAGCTCGCCTGGAGGGGATCGAGCGGGGCAGGGCGGGACAAGAACTTCCAAAAATCGCGAATTAATTGTCGATTGTCAGCGAGAGCCTCGTAGATTGACCAGGTGTCGGAGCTGAGAATTTCGCAAGCTATAAAAGCGTAGCGATTGCGCTTCTTCTCTTGCTCCTCTTCCTCATCGTTGCCTGGGTCGGTGGCGCGGGAGGTTGCGCGCGGTCGCGAGAAGGAGAAGCGGTTCTTAGCCTTGGCCTCTTGTTCGGTGGACTCGTCGGGGGACTCGACACTCTCGAGTTTAGGAGCGACTACATAATCGAGTAGGTTGTCGAGAACCTTATCGCTTCGCAAATATTCGATGAGTTTTGAGTTGTGCTGCTTGAGCTCCTGGATCAGATCGCTCTCGTCGAGCAGCTCCTCGAGAGTGAAATCGGGTTTGTCGAGGATTGTGTCGATGGTGGAGATGTTGGCGTAACCGCCAAACCTCCAAAACATGGTGAAGGGATGCCCAGGGCGCAGTCGCAGTCGCTATCGCAGGACTGGAGCGTTTTTGGGAAGCGAAAAGATGGAAGAAGGATTGATGGAGGTGGAGGAGTCGAGATGGGTCATGTAATCAATCAATCAGGTCGGGTCAAGTCGAATCGGTCGAGTCGGCGGGTCGGCGGGCGATTTCCAGCAGTACCTTCCTTTATTTACTGCAGCGCTTCACCTAACGGCACCTCAGTCACCTCACCTCAGCACAGCCAAGATGATGAATGGAATGATGATGGTATAAAAGGTACTCGATGAACAAATGGTCAGTCAGACCGTGACATTCCCAGAATGTATTGCAGTGACTGCCTCGATTGTGGGAAAGCAACCCAAAGCGATAATAGGTGCGAGTGCTGCGTCGGAACTCGCCGCCAAGAATAGGCCAAAATATAGGGAGTATAGCGATCTATAAAATTCAAACGCTGTGAATCCCCAGCCTGAAAGAAGAAAATTCAAACAGTGATATAGTAAAGTGATGTCAGAAAGGGTTCTCACGATGAGCAGCCGAGGAGATAGTTTAGGTGAAGCATGGAGACATGGAAATAGGAAAGCAAAGCACGGGCGTCACAGTGAGCAGAGGGCCTGGGTGGGCGTCAACTCGTTAGCGAGCGGCAGCGGCAGAGACCGCCAACGAGCAAACAGAGCAGCACCTCACAAAGAGCAAAAAGCTTGAACTGAAAATCCATACCAAGTTGGCACGCACGCGACAGTAAGAGTTTAGTTTAGTTTAGTCTAGACTAGACTAGGTAGTTCATTGGGCGTCAATTCGCCTCCTCGACTTCATTTCGCTGCACTTTTGTGGCGGCTGCAGCGCTTCAAGTCAAGCCTTCCCGATGGATGGTGGGTTGTATTTACATAGACAAGCCGCCTTGACTGTTTAGGGCTCCCGACTTAATCATGTTTTCTTTTTATCTGAGACATGAAGCCATTTCGATTTAATTGATAATGTGTTGTATGTTTTGGTTGTTGTTGTTGTTGCTATGGTTGTCCTTCTTCTCTGTCACAGCGAGTGTTTCTTGCTTTAGTAGTATCCATGTGCATATCACCTACATGCAGGTGCCAGGCTGCTGTGGGGAAGAGGCCTCGAATTAAAAGAGAAAAGGGGCAGAGAGGATTTAATTTACGGTTGCAGGACTAGACTACCCAGACTGCCTCAATCCCAATACAGATCAACAACTTAATCGTCCACAGCAGATTATTCGATCTGGTGACGGTTACACACTCTATCCTTGTCACAATGAATTGCTGCTATCGAGAAGCCAATCGAGTCTTGGACATGAACGCTACAGATCCCCCGGAACCGGCTATCTCATCACGGGCCTCCTCTTTTCCTTTTTCATCATCCCAACCCTGGATTGCCACGTTGTCCGTGCTCACACCAGTCATCGATTGACTACGCGAGTGGGACGCCATCATCAGCATGGTTTCAGTATAGTGATTACCTGGTTTATCATAAAGAGTCCAGTTCGTATCGAATAACTAGTCTGCTAGTCTAGGACCAGGCCAGATAATGTCCCTATGTAGGTATAGACGGCGGTAGGCTCTGTTTTATTTATTCGTTTTCGCATTACCCGGCCCGACAGCCTACCCTACATTTTCAGTCCAACAACTCTGGTCTTTTAAACACAGCAATTGAAAGACATGATGTTAATAGATATAAATATACTCATATTTCTCGAAACAGGAGGGAATTTGAGGAGTAGAGCAATGATTTTGAAACGAGTGTATCTAAGAAAAAAACGAGTATTCAGTTCTCCGTTGACTCCTCATCCATCAATACAAATATCAATACCAATATCACATACTCGACCACTTATACACTTGATCATCCCTTCAAGACGTAATCTTCTGAGGAACACCTCCATTATAGGCCAATAAATTCGGACTTCCCCTGCCAGCATCAACAACCACGTTCTTCGTTGCCAACTGCTTGATCCTATCCTGCACACTCTTAACAGTCTTCAAACCCTCCTTGGCCCTTAAATACAGTGACAGACCCGCGACATGTGGACAAGCCATGCTCGTGCCGCTTAGTGTCTCGATCGCATTCTCGCTGCCGATCCAAGTGCTCGTGATATCCACGCCCGGCGCAAAGATGTCCACGAAGGAGCCAAAGTTAGAGAAACTGGCTCGGTTGTTGTTCTCGTCAATGGCACCGACGGTGGTGCCGTTTTGAGCAGAGGCAGGCGATGTGTCTTTGGCGTCGACGTTGCTATTACCTGCTGCTATGACGGTGTGAATGTTTTGACGATAGGCCATTTCAACGGCGAGGTTGAAGGCGTCGGATTTACCACCCCCTAGGGACATGGATATAACGGATTGTTGGTTGCGGCCAGGTATGCTGGTGATATTGTTGACTGCCCAGTTATACCCATCAAGAACGATGGCAGTTGTTGACTGTCAACTGTTAGCAGTATTTAGAACACAGATAACCCAAACAACTTACACTGGCAGTATGGAAGACCTTAACTGCAATAAGATTCGCTCTCTTAGCTACACCATACACCTTACCAGCAATCGTACCAGCGCAGTGCGTTCCATGGCCGTTAGCATCGACGAATGGAACACCAGGATAGGCATTGTAGCCATTGGAGGCTCGACCTTGGAAGTCCTGATGCCCCAGGTTGATTCCAGTGTCGATGAGGTAAGCGTACATGCCATTCCCAGCAGACGCATCGTAGAGATACTCGTTTGAGCCAGTTGTTCGGTGCGAGATGGATCCAAGACCCCATTCAGCGTTTCGCTGGACAGTTACCAGTGAAACTTTCTTGACCGGCTCAACAGCGAGGACCTATAAGTCATGAGACTCGCGCCCAAAAGGTTCAGGAAGGGTATAGCTTACATCCTGACTCTGGTTAATCTTCTTAATGGTGCCCTTGTCAAATTCACCACAGTACCCCTTAAACGTCGAGTTCCAAATCTTATCAATACCATTCTCCTCGCGACGCAGCAAGCTCGCGGTATGGATATCGCTAACCCATTCGATATGCTCCTCAATTTCTGTCTCGTTAACCTTGGGCTTTAGAGTGACGATGTAGTTGTCCTCGACGACCTCGCCAATTGTGAACTGGGCGAGAGCCGAGGGGAGTAGAGCTAGGAGGAGCTTTACGGATAGCATCTTGAAAAGAGAATACAGAGTAGTGAAGAATCTGATGACACGAAATGTCAAGAGGACTCCTCTTCTTATAGATACAGGCTGCCTCTTCCGTACTGCAGGTCTTCATTGTGCGTCTACGACCATCACTCGTCAAAGCATGGCATTTGTGCACCACTCTGCAACTCAATGTCTTTGATTCAACTTACACATTAATCTCCAACTTATACGCTAGTCGCTGCTTAGCGAGAGTTCGCAGAGGCTGTCGAGGGGAGGATCCTGTCTAGCATTCTGAAACTCAATCTTCCCAGGTGTTGCACTAGCTTTCCCTCATGGCTTTGCCAACAAGGAGAGCCGATTTCGAACGTGCGGTGATGGGGGGGTCTTGAGAAGTAGGTGGCAATTGAGACAGATACGCTTATGAACTCGTACAGAGTTATTGGATCAAGATGGGTGATGACGTTAAGATCGATGAGGAAGGTCTGTTCCATAAGTTGGCTTCGATGTGGGATCGAGGGCGATGAATGACTGAAAACGAAGCTCTATACCAATGCATGACTTGGCCAAAAGATCATTGCGTAGAAGAGAGTCGCTGGATACCACACTCGAGTCCTTGTTCTTTACCTAGGAAGCATATGTGAAGCTATCCGGCCACTCAGTGTTGCCGCACAGGTATCAGACAATACAGCAGATCTCCGACATCATTTCACCGAATTACCAAAGCTGAAGAGAATCAGGGTTGAAACAAATTATGTACGTGATCCGTCGCCCATATGATTCATTATGTGATCCAGTCTCAAACCCCTGTTCAAATCTATTCTTTTCCGCGCTTTCCTTCCTCAAGTCAATCATATCTGTACATCTCTCTATCCCATGAAGCGTCATGCCCCTGCAACCGCCTTCGCCATAACCCTCATCCCCTTGTCAAATTCCGCCTTAACGGAGTTCACCTCCGCAAGGTCTTTCAAAGCACCCCCTCGCCACCATCCATACCACTCCGCGACCTCGCCCAAGTCAACCTCATCACGCGACAACCACTCCACCAATATTTTGTGCCACATGGGGAACATGTGCTGTATGAGCACCTCGGCGACGACCCTCCGGCCGAGGATGTAACGCCAGTCCAGTATTCCTGTGAGGATGGGAAGCGTGGGTTCTTGGTCCGATGGCTCGACGCTGAAGTTCCGGCTGAGATACTTGCCCATTGAGGGGAGGACGTGGGACATGACGAGAGGACGCCATTGATCGCCCAGAACACCCTTCCAATCTTTGAGTCCTGGTAGTTCTCCCTTCTTGAATTCCCATACGTCGATAAGCTGTCTAAACTTCCGCCTGACATCTGCCACGAGGCCGGTGCCCTTGGGGTCGAGATGATATGATGGAAGGTATTGGAGCCAAGGGAATAGCCAAACGTGTGGTAGACGGTGACTCTGGCGTCTGCTTTTGGGGTTCCAGTCTGAAACCGCTGTTTCTAATCTTCGAACAATATTGTCGATAAATTGTGCGCGAACAAAGACTGGTAGAAGATCATACCATGACTCCATAACGCTAAGCATTGGAGTCGGATCCAAAACGTCCCACGAGCGGACCGCAGTGAGGGCTTTGGGGAGCCAGTTCTTGTACATCATGCTTTCGTAAGGTGTCGTTGACTTGTGATGGCGGCGGTAGATGTCGTCTGCGTCAACCGTCAAGGAATCCCACTTGCCGACAGACTTACCATCTGAGGTTGCTGGCATGAGAAGTGGCAGTAGTTCCTTGAGCCCTGAAGCAAATCGTGTCGGTTCTTGGAGAAGATCCCATTCTGTCTCTCGAAGGAACGGATGGATAGCCGCAACGGCGATGTCGGCAATCTCTGATGTTGTGGCCTTGAGTTCAAGAGCTTTATGTAGACACACAATAAGCTGATCCCAGCCGTCTGTTGCAAGCCCACCACTGACCAAGTCAGAAAAGATCTGTAATCTTTCAAAATCTGACCGCAAATCGTCCATCTCTTGTTCCTTCTCCTTGAGCTCTAAATCGATCCAGGTTTTCCGCTCTTGCAAGCTCTTCCACTCGTCAGAGAATGCTAGCAAGTCCGTCTGCGCCCTCTTGACAAGCTTTCGCGCCTCGATGACTTCTGTTGACTCTGGTGTAGCGGTTCCTGTCGTGGGTGTCATGATGCCACTTGTCGAGGTGAGCATCTTGCTGCCTGGCCCTGTCATGTCGAGGATAGGGGCAAAGGCATCTGGGATATGGAGACCTGGCGCAGCAGCCTTGAGCTCATCTGCTGTAAGATATTTCGGCTTCTGGCGTCGTGGTGTACTCGTAGCGCTGTCGAATGCACCTCCCAAGGACTTCTTCTTTGCCTTTTTGCGCTTTTTCTTCTCTTCTTCATCTGAGTCCACCACTTCCTCTCCTCGTAGTTTAGCTTGTCGCTTTTCTTCTTTTCGCTCCTGCTCTGACTTCTCCTTCACTGCACCCAGACCGATACCCTGTGGTCGTAAGTTCGCTTCGATGATGACGTTTCGACCCTGCCCTTCTTTACCCAGACCTTGACCCTCTTGGTAACCCATCTTGGCCATCATTCGAGCTCCAAAAGATTTGGGATTTGTTTTGCCCTTTGCGCCGAACGCACTGGGCTGTGGTTTATTACGTGGCGTCGGAGAACCATTGTCGCGCGGGTTCTTGAGCACTGGGTCGTTTGCTGATGAGGGAACAAAACCCATACCGAGAGGGTTCTTTCCGTCGAATCGAGTTCGAAAAGCTGGGCGGGAAGGCGCTTCGGTACTTGCGCTTCGACTCGAATTTTGGGTATCATTCTGCGCAAACCCGCGCGAAGCAGCGCCGAAGCCGAGTCCTATTCCACTGATATTTCCTTCGTCCTCCTCTTCTTCCTCGTCCTCGTCTTGATCCATCGCAGATCTTAGCATTGGGCGGTCATCGTCGGAGTCCTGTTCGTCGTCTTCTTTTTCGCTGCCTGCGCCTGTAGAAACAAAGTTCATGCCCTTATTTCTTAATGTTGTTCTCTTCCATTTCCTAGCTGGGCCGTCGTCCTCGCTGTCGGAGCCAAATATGCCTAGCGCTGCCTTTTCCTTGTTATTACGGCCAGTGCGACGTCTCTTGCGAGGGTTGAAGTCACCGAAGTCGTTGTCGGCATCGAGGCCTGGTGCAAGGTGCTCATCTTCAGATTCGGATGCTGATGAAGAATATTCGGCAGCGGCGGCTTTAGTTAAGCGCGAGGGATCAAATGAAGGTCCTGTTGAGCCATTCATGGTGACTGTGTGATTTTTGGTGTGTCGTAAAGCAATGATATTTTTTGGGTGCGCGAGCGCACTTGGTAAAGATTGAAGCAAGGTCTCGACGCGATAGGTCAAAGCTAAACATGACGATGTCGGTACTGACCATTGCTCGGATCTTATCTTCACGTGATCAGATCCTACGCTAGTAATCGTTATCGCGTCCCAACATTCAGTCACATGTACTCTGTACTCAGAAGGAACTTTACCATCAAGCGTTTTGTTTGAGTGAAGATTTGTCACCTTTTAGACTGCTACATACAATCTCATATTGACTAATAATCTCTGGAGAACTACCGAGCTCTATATATACATATGTGTCCTTTAAAAATAAGAATAACGGGCATTATTCTATCACAAGACCAGTCCGCAGATACAATACCAAAGTTCTGGTGTATACTTCTTTGTCTTTTATGCTATCCATTCCACGAACTTCACAGAAAATATTCATATACTAGGTGAGGCATTCTTCGGATAGTGCTGAAATAGGTCTTGTACTTGTGCTTTTGCTTTCATATTGTGAAACCGACCTCAATATCGCTGCTAGCACTCAATCGTTGAGGTTTGTTAAAAGTCGTCGACTACACGCATTCCTTGATACATTGAGAATTGTGGGATTACTAGGTAATAAGAACCTTCTAACAATACCAGACATGGCTCTCGAATAATCTACTGAAATCATTACCCCTCATTCATTACATTGTTCCATTGATGGATCTTGCTCAAATCAAGGTTACCCTTGACCAGTTAAACTGATCGTGGGTAATAAGCTCAGCTGGATATCCCTCCAGCTTGGAACACGACGCGTCAACATTCACTTGGTTGCTGAGCAATGAAAGCAAGGCGAAATGTACATAATTGTTTCTTGCATCTTCTACCTGGATATTCTTCGAAGGGTTTATGCCACTTGAGCTTTGACCCCAGAGGCTGAAGACTGAAGATTCCCTGCTGGAGTATTGGATCCACTTGGGAGAAAGGAATGTAGGAACCCGAAACCGGTAGCTGTGGCTAAAATCCCGTTCCTGTCAATCTGCGAATGAGTTTGACCCGGGGAAATGACAGAAAACGCCAATTCTTGGTATAATATCCAGCAGGTTATCTTCACGAATATTTACATACAGGGTGAAGAAGCATGGTAGTTGATGTTGATCTTCATGCATTTTGATCTTGGTCGGTGTGTCTTTCGTCTGTGTTTGTGTTTCTGGGGCAATGGCGGTAGATTGGGCGTCAATAAAGAATTGTGACCGGGCCACTTGAATGACAACACACAGGGCAGCTTCTAAACATGATGTAGGTATTTGGGGTCGGTCTGTGGCACAATTTCTAATTTCATTGATACATTGATATCCATATCCATATATACATCCCTTCTCCTTTCTTTTCCCAATTTGATTTGTACGTCTGTATTTTACGACTTTAACGTTTACACAAGCCAACATGTAAGTCCCTGAAAATCCATTTCCGTGCCGTCCCCCGTATTCTGGCCCTGTCCCAGGTTCATTTCAGGCCTGTCGAAACCCCTGCTAAATCAGGTGACGGGCGCTTGTTGACTTCCCCTCCAAAAAACGAAACGGAACAAGAGCACTTCGTCCAAACAACAAGGGTCTAGGAACAAATAAGAAGTCACTTGCCTTGCTGTTTTGCGGGTGCATCTTTACTTTGGACTTTGCCGTTTTGTTGCGCATCCTTCCTTTTTTGCGTATTTAGCATCACTAACATTGCGCCGTCTTTTATAGAAAGAACAACGCATCTGCTTTGTTTCCTCCTTTAACACACGCGACAATCACCGAACCTCTTCCCTCCTCTTGATACCAGTCACTCTACTCTTCGCCTTTGCTCGGTATGTTCTGCAAAACTCTCCAGCATCAAGGCCGGTTTTACTCCTACAGAGTATCCCGTGCGCCTATGGCATCTGGAAGCCTAATAACCTTATGATGGATCCTCCAAAGCGTTCCGGTCTATTCCATAAGCTAATTACCCGCCTAGTCCAGTTTTTAAAACCCAACAAGCGACATCATTCACTCGAAAGATACCCCGTCTCGAGCTCTACTCAATACCAATTTACCGAAGAAATCGTAACCATGGCCGACGAAGAAGATTTTAGCTCCATACCCTTGCCCGACCGCTTCGCACACAAGGTCTGGAAAGTTAGAAAAGGAGCATACGAAGAAGCTACCAAGCAGTTCGAGAAGTCCCCCGACGAGTCGGATCCCTGTTTCCGGCCCTTCTTGAACGACCCTGGTCTATGGAATAAAGCTGTTCTCGACTCGAACGTTGCGGCTCAGCAAGAAGCAGTCACCGCCCTGTGCGCTTTTCTCAAATATGGTGGTAGAGATTGTTGCTTAAGGACGCGGAACCAGACCATTACGCCAATGGTCGAGAAATGTCTCTCCTCGACCCGAGCCGCAATCAAGCAAAATTCCATCGAAGCTTTACTGCTTTACATCGAACTCGATGTCGCTGGGCCTGTCATCGAGGATATGCTTCCTGGCTTGAACAACAAGGTCCCTAAGAACGTTGCTGCGACACTACACGCTCTCACACAGATCTTCCATAACTATGGCTGCAAAGTCGTCGATCCGAAACCTGTGCTCAAAGCACTCCCTAAAGCCTTTGGTGCTGCTGACAAGAACGTCCGTGCTGAGGCTACGAACCTGACTGTCGAGCTCTACAGATGGCTGAGGGAGGCTATGAAGCCCATGTTCTGGGGCGAGCTTAAGCCTACCCAGCAAACTGATTTGGAAGCGCAATTCGAAAAGATCAAGGCTGAGGGCCCGCCTAAGCAAGAACGTCTGCTCCGGTCGCAACAAGAAGCTCTTGCGGCTGCCCCCGAAGGCGTCGAAGAAGGCGAGGAAGGTGAAGCAGAGGGAGAGGATGCTGGTGAAGTCGACGCTTTTGACCTGGCCGAGCCTCAAGATGTTAGCAAGAAGATTCCGCCCAACTTTAGCGACCAGCTCGCCTCTTCGAAATGGAAGGACCGAAAAGAAGCTGTCGACGCACTACATTCGGCACTAAACGTCCCCCGTATCAAGGAAACTGATTTCAATGAAGTTTGCCGTGGCCTGGCGAAGTGTATGAAGGACGCCAACGTTGCCGTCGTTACCCAGGCCGCCCTTTGTATCGAGCTTCTCGCAAAGGGCCTCCGCAAGGGCTTTGCTAAGTACCGCGCCACAGTTATGCAGCCTATCATGGATCGTCTCAAGGAGAAGAAGGCCGCGGTAGCCGATGCTCTCGGAGCCGCCCTTGACGCTGTATTTGCCTCTACCGATCTGACCGAATGTATGGAGGACATCATTGCTTACCTTAGCAACAAGAACCCCCAGGTTAAGGAGGGTACCATGAAGTTCTTGATTCGCTGCCTGCGCACAACGCGGGATGTGCCCAGCAAACCAGAGCAAGCCACCATCTGTGAAGCCGGTAAGAAGCTTCTGTCCGAGTCCAGCCCTGCTCTTCGAGACGGTGGTGCCGAGATTCTTGGTACTGTCATGAAGATTATTGGTGAACGTGCTATGACACCCAACCTGGAGGGACTGGACGACATCCGTAAGAACAAGGTCAAGGAATATTTCGAGGCAGCTGAAGTTAAGGCCAAGGAGAAGCCCAAGCCTAAACCTGCCCCTGCACCCAAGGCCGCTCCCGCCAAGAAAGTTATGGGTGGAAAGAAACCTGTTGCTAAGAAGGCAGCGCCTGCGCCCGCTGCTGCCCCAGTCATGCCTGATGAGGCACCTCTCGCTCCTCAGCCCACGTCTCGAGCAGCCCCTGGCAAGCTCGCGAAGCCTGGACTCGGTGGATTGAAGAAGAAGACAATTGGGACTCCTACTGCCCCTGGCTCTCCTCGTCGCGCCCCTGCTGCACCTGTGATGCCCGACGACGAGCCAACTCCTGCCCCTCCCCAACCTCGTCTTGGTCTGTCTCGTGGTCTTGCTGGACGCTCTCTCACCAAGCCTGCCGCACCCTCACCTCCAGTGGAACCCGCCTCGCCACCTCCATCCAGCGGTCTTACTGCTGTGGAACGGGCTGAGATTGAGGAGCTTCGAGCAGCAAACGACCGACTCACCCGCCAAGTTGATGAGATGCGCCAAGAACGTAGCAAGTTTATGTCGGAGATCCAGGAACTCAAGAATCAGAACGCTGGTTTGATTGAAGACCACACCCGCGATGTGCTGAGTATCAAGGCCAAAGAGACGCAGCTTGTCCGCGCGAGAAGCGATGCAGAGGCTACCGAACAGACCAACGATCGCTTGAGACGTGAACTGGAAAGACTTAAGAAGGCTTTGAGTCACGCTGAAAGACTCGATGGTTCTGGAAGTGGCATGCATAGTCCTCGCCTAGCTTCGCCTACAAATGACGACGTTTATCGAGATCACGGACCACCATCAGTCAGCCGCCATAGAATGAGCATTGCCAGCAGTATGTCCGAAGAGAAGGAGAACGGCGAGCCAATGGCGCCTCCTCGTAACAAGTTCAGCCCCGAGATGCGATACGCTGGAAGTGCAAGCTCGTCAGGTCGTGGATCCCCAGCACGCGGTTTCAGAAGTGCGCGACCTTACAACGATGAAGACCATGTACCAGCACCTTCCCAACGGCCGATGTCATCACTACCTCAACCCACAGGAGGTAACGGTGCCGAGAGCTGGAGGAGGGCAGCTGAGGTGACGAGTCAGTTGAAGGCCCGAATTGAGCAGATGAAGGTATGCTGATCTGTGTTTTTTGTCATATGTATCACTGTAACTAATTTATTTGCAGGCCAAACAAGGACTCGCTCGACCTTAGAGCATTGTCAAGAACACATTGAGCAATGTTTGTTTGCTAAAGTACTTTTAATGATGACGATTTTTGGGAGGTTCATCGCGGAAAAACTGGATGGGTATTCCTGGGACAGAAACAGACGGTCCCAGTCCGGTTGCATCTTGACGGCGTTGGAACTTGTGCCACCATCTGCTTTGCTTCGCTTCAAGGGGTCTGATAGAATTATAAATGGGCTACGGCTGTCTTGGGATTGTACGGAGCAATACCCGCGGCGGGTCAGAGATACCTAGTTGTTTAATGCACGAAGTTGATGATTTTCAATCACTTTACAGTTCTCACACTTGCGTCATCTATAAGCGTCTTGTCTTGTAGGGACATCAATTCATTAACTTAACGTGTAAGAAATAAATACAGGAAATTCCATAACTCCTTTGTGAGCGCTAGTGCTCATGCTTGCCTTGCTGGATCTTCATAACAGGAAATTACTCCTTGTCTTCCTTCTTGTCCTCGGACTCGTCGTCCTTCTTCTCTTCCTTTTCGTCGGACTCTTGTTCTGAGTCCTTCTTCTCAGAGTCATCCTTCTGCTTGCCCGATGATTCCTCCTTGGGCTTCTCGTCCTTGCCCTCATCCTTAGACTCGGCCTTCTTGTCCTCGTCCTTGTTCTCGCTCTTGTCCTCACCCTTCTTGTCACTACCCTCTTCGGAGGCCTTAGCCTTGTCATCACCCTTCTTCTCCTTATCACCACCCTTCTTGCCCTTCTTCTTCTCCTCTTCCTTCTTCTTCTTCTCGGCCTCCTTGGCCTTCTTCGCTTCCTCGGCCTTCTTCTTTCGCTGACGCTCCTTTTCCTCGGCCTCTAGCTTCTCCCAGTTGGTCTCGTGGTCTGCAATACCGGTTCGGGAGAAGTTGTTACTCAAGCCCTTGGCAGTGATGGCATCACCCTGCTTGATCTTGGCGCGGCCAAGGAGAGAGATGAAGATAGCCAACCCAACCATGGCTGTGAGCAGGAAACGGTAGGAGCCGTACCACCGAGGCGCCCAGCCCTTGGTCGCGGCGCGAGAGTCGGCAAAGTATAAAGCGACAAAAGCCATGAATTGAGTGGTGAGAGCGTACTCAACGGGAAGCATGAGAGTAGGCCAGGCAACGACTGATGCGGCGAGACCCATGCCGTAACGGAAGCGGGTTCGTTCACGAAGAGGCGCCTTCTCGGCGTACTCGAGACCCTGTTACATAGTAGTTAGTTTGAGGCGCAACTATTGTAGAGCTCATGGCAATATGGACTTACCCAGTGGATAGCACCAAGGAAGGAGATGATAACGGCACCGTAGCCGAGCTGGAGAGGTTCAATGATGCTCAGCAGGTGCTTGGCCGTCTCGTGGTCGACCATGATGGCGTCGTAAAATGCATTGCCTGTAGGGATGCCCTTGTTCAAGTCCCAAGCGAGAAAGACGGTGGAAAGCGAAGTTCCGAGATAAGGAAGGGTACCGGCGAGACCGAGGATGTGCGACTCGCGAGGTACGTTTGTGAATGTGAAGGTGTCTTTCACAATACCCTGCAGCAGCTCGTTAGAAACCCTTGTCTAGTATTTGGGGTAGGCAGAAGCTTACAATATCGTGCTTGAGTTCGCCGCCCATGTCCTGGTCAGCGCTGGGAGAGCCTTGAGCTGTGGTCGTAGCGTTGGCCGTTGAGCTTCGGCTCGAGACATGGCTGGGGTCGGATTGGAGAAGCTCCTGTCCTCGTTTGCGCTCGGCCTCGTAGTCAATGGGTTGCTTTGGAGGAGGAGGGTTCTCCGAGTCGGATTTGCTCGAGTAAACAGCACGTTGCTGGCGAAGTAAAGGTGTAATTGATGCGCGGGGTAGAGCAGCTCTGCTGGGCGAAGCTCTCAAGGCGAACTGCAAGAGGGGACGGGAAGAGGTAAGGAACATGATGGAGTTTGTCGCAGTGCGATATGGGATTAGGAGGGTGAAAGTCAATTGAGAGGCACGCGGGTACAGTAAACTAAGACAGGACGGAGCAAAGCTCGAACAGGCCAAAACCAGGCTGATGCTTTAGTTAATGATTATCGAGAAAGAAGAAGATTGAAGAGGAAAGAATAAGAACAAGTTCTGGAATGGAAGCTAAAAACTGAAATACCATTGAGATCGACGGAGCATTCGGAGAGTACATGTAATCATGGAATCTTCTTCAACAGCTTCCAGCTTCCAAGATCGGAATCAAGATCAGGATCAGAATGGGGATGGGATATCTACGACCTACGTAATTGCTCGATAATCCGTACCTGGAGAAAAGGTACCACTACCTTGAAAATTTGTTGCATGTCAAACGAAGGACCAGACAGGTACTGGCACTATTCCCCTTCGGCCCGGAAATTACATATGCCCAAAGCTGTGTTTAATTTCACTCTTGTTCTCTTTGTTTTTGTTGTCACGTCTACATCATCGCGATCCAGTGTGAAGCTATGTCGTGACGTCATGAGGGTGGTATTCTTTGGTGTTGGTGTGGGAAAAGCTCTAAAGTGTTTTAGTAGCTAGAGCTGAACACCACTAACTGGGAAATTGACAGCCATAATTCTGGCATTTCACTCCTAAACCGGCACTTGTATTATCAGCGGGAATGCAAACCTAGTTGAAGTTCCAAATCAATGCGAATATCAATAAAATAATCATGAATTATTTACTTACTTTAGGTAGTATCTGATTAACTCGTGGCCAATGCCAAAGCTGCGGGAATGGATAAGGGATCCACCATCATGCCCCCACCAAGAAAAACTGTCCTGTGCTTTGATGTGCTCCAGGGCTCATTAGAGCTTTGAAACTGCCCGAACGCGTTGGAACGTGAAGCCGAAAGCCACTGGCAGTTGCCAACTTTATTCGGTACCTGAGCCTCGGCCAGCGTTTCCCACAAATAGCAAGTACCCTTAACACCATCGTCATACACGCCACACCATTCCCAAAAGCCCGCCTAATGGCTGTTTCCCACTTTTGCTCCGGAGGTGCGTCACTCACTCACAGAACGACACGACCTGATGGAATCCACCTTTTCACCATTACCGCAAATTCGCCCATCTTTGTTCAAGAGGCATAATCGATAATACCCTCATCCACCGAATCCCGCTTTTTTCCCTCTTTCTCCTGTCACTCCCATTCTCCTCTACCAGGGATACCCCATCTACTGTACCTACGATACAGCTTTGACTGTGACCCCGCTCTCAAGTCGAATAGTCCTATCTTCTCCGACGCCCAAATCGTAAGCATACGATTCACCGATCGAGCCTCTTTATGGCACAATAATCACACTTTTCCCCGCCGACAAATGAATTCTTGATAAACAGAATCAACAAGAACCCGTCCTCTAGTTCCCCGGCCCGGGTCACGGCCACAACACCGCCAGAATGCTCGAAGGTCTCGTCGCTGGCCTGCTTAACCGCTTCCTGGGCATGTATGTCAAGAACTTTGACCCTGCCCAGCTGAAAGTTGGTATCTGGTCCGGCGATGTCAAGCTCCGCAACCTCGAGCTGCGTCGGGAGGCCCTCGACCAGCTCAAGCTTCCCATTAATGTCATGGAAGGTCACCTGGGTGAGCTGACTCTTGTTATCCCCTGGTCCAACCTGCGCGGTGCTCCTGTCAAGGTTTTTATCCAAGATGTCTATCTGCTCGCCAGCCCTAAGGAGGAAGCCGAATACGATCAAGACGAGGAGGACCGCAGGAAACAGCGCCTCAAGATGGAGAAGCTAGACAGCGCTGAGTTGCTCAAGGAGAGGAACCAGGAAGGTCTAAGTCAGGAGGAGCAGAAGAAGAGCCAGAGCTTTACACAAAGTCTGGTAACAAAGATCGTCGACAATCTTCAAGTTACGGTCAAGAATATACATATCCGATACGAGGACTCCATCTCAGCACCAGGACACCCCTTCGCTCTTGGTGTTACTCTCGAGGAGTTCAGCGCTGTCAGTACCGATGGCCAGTGGAAGCCCACATTTATTCAAGACTCAAATACCGTCACTCACAAGCTCGCCACACTTGGTGCTTTAGCCGTGTACTGGAATACCGACTCAGATCTTCTCGGAACGGGTCGCGAAGCCTCAGCATCCTCCAAGGAGGTAATGTCACACGATGAGATGGTCGCCAAATTCAAAGAAATGATTGGCAAGGAAGCGCAAAAGAACACCAATCATCAGTTCATTCTGAAGCCAGTCAATGGCCAAGCCAAGATCGAGCTCGACAAATCGGGCGACATCATGGTCCCCAAATTCAAAGCTAACCTACTGTTCGAGGAGATTGGTGTTGTTCTTGACGATGATCAATACCGAGACGCTTTGATGATGGTCGATCTATTCCACTACTTCATTCGGCACCAAGAATACAAGCGTCTACAACCGAAGGGCGTCCGGCCGAAGGAAGATCCTCGTGCCTGGTTGGAGTTTGCTGGCAATGCCGTCCTTTCAAAAATTCACGAGCGCAACCGCAAATGGTCGTGGGATTACTTCCGTGAGCGACGCGACGACCGGAAACGATACATCGAGTTGTTCAAAAAGAGAAAGCAAGGTCACCAGATGTCGACTGAAGAATCCGACGCCATCAACGGTCTCGAGTGGAAGCTCACATACGAAGACTTACGGTTCTGGCGATCTTTGGCTCGTAACCAGCTCAAGAAGGAGAACGCCGAAGCTCTCAAGAACCAGCCCCAACAACCACAGCAGCAGCAAGGTTGGATTTCGTGGGTGTGGGGTTCAAAGCCTCAAGAAAAGATTGAGCATAATGAAGAGAATACACAGATGACCGAAGAGCAACGGCAAGAGCTCTACGAGGCTATCGACTGGGACGAAAAGAACGCCATCGCGGATGAAGTTGATGTCCCTCGTGAAGCTATCAACATGTGCATCGAAACATCTCTCAGTACTGGCAGCTTCACCTTGAAGAAGAGCCCCCACGATAATGCCGCGGATCTTCTCAGTCTGCACTTTGATGTCTTCAAAGCCAAGGCGCTGCAAAGGAAGGATTCGATGCTCGCCAATGTCAGCCTTGGCGGACTCCGTGTCAATGATGGCACCACACCGGACTCTGTCTACCCTGAGATTGTGCGAGTCAAGGATTCGCCTACTGAGAAGCAGCGTAAGCGGCTGTCGCTAGCCGAACTCGAGCAGCCCGAGGAAGACCCCTTCTTCCAGTTCGAATTTGAGCAGAACCCGATCGAGCGGGAGGGCGACATCGCTATTGTCGGAAAGATGAAGCCTCTAGAGGTCATCTGGAACCCCAACTTTGTCGTTGGCATCGCCGATTTCTTCAGACCTCCCGAGCGACACATGGAGTCCATTACTGCCCTCATGGAGAGCGCTGGTGCAACCGTCGAGAGCATTCGTGAGCAGACTCGAGCAGGTCTTGAGTTCGCACTGGAAGAGCACAAGACCATCAATGCCGAGTTGGATCTTCAAGCACCTCTGATTATTGTGCCTGTCAGCATCACTACCGAAAACTCTACTTGCCTCATTGTGGATGCAGGTCACATCCACGTTAACAGTGAGCTGGTTGATCAAGGCACAATGAAGGAGATCCAATCTAAACAAAAGCAGACGTACAGCGATGAAGACCTCAAGCGACTTGAGTCTGTTATGTATGACAAGTTTATTGTCAAGCTAACATCTACTCAAGTTCTCATTGGACCCTCAGTGGACGAGACCAAGGCTCAACTGGTTAAGAAGAGCGATGAGGCTCACCTTCATGTCGTCGAACAGATCAATGTCGATTTCATTGTTGAAACCTCCATCCTACCAAAAGCGCCCAACCTGACCAAGTTCAAGGTTTCGGGACATCTTCCGATGCTCCACGCGACTGTATCTGACACCAAGTATAAGAACTTGATGAAGGTCATTGACGTGGCTATCCCCAAATTTGGTGGAACTTCGGCGCAGAAGATTGAGCAACACAAGGAAGCGTCTCGTCCTCGCCTCAAGAGCAACTCATCCAACCGATCTAGGAGGAAATCTCAGCGTGAGCGGAGACAGTCAACACCTTTCCCATTTATGCAGTCTGAGACTGCAGTCGTGCTTGACGACATGGATGAAGATGATGACGATTTTGAAGACGCGCAGGATGGAGGTGACTCGGAGCAACTGAAGGTCCAGCAACGCATTTTCGAATTCAAGTTCAAGGTCGATACCCTCAAAGGTTCACTTTATCGAAGCGATCCCGACGGACAGAAGCCTGACTCGTTGCTGGTAGAGCTGGTTGCTGAGAGATTCGACTTGGAGTTTTATACCAGACCGTTCGACATGGTCGCCGACGTTTCACTCGGCTCAGTCACAGTCGACGATTTTGTGGACAACCCCTCTGCTGAGTTCAAGTCTATCATCTCATCTGGTGACAGTGAGGATCTCAAGGAAGGTCGTAGTCTGGTTCACGTCAAATATGTCAAGGTTAACCCCGCCTCTCCCGAGTTCATGCCTGTCTACGAGGGTGTCGAAACCAATATCAACGCCGTTGTCTCTACAATTAACCTGATCGTCACTCGAAAGACACTGCTTACTCTACTCGACTTTATTCTCATCACATTTACAAACAACAATAACAACCAATCGAATAACAACAAGGCAATCATGGATAGTGATGACGATGACTTGGAGAGCATTGATACTGCTGTCGCAGTTGCCAATGAACCCCAATCAACCTCCAGCAACGGATCTATTCGAGTTAAGGTTGACTTGAAGAGTATCAGGCTGATTCTCAACAATGATGGAATTCGCCTTGCTACTCTGTCATTTAACAAGGCTGACGCCGGTATTTTTCTACGGGGTAATACTATGCGTATCTCGGCCAAACTTGGCGATCTCTCCCTTGTTGACGACGTTAATCTCGGTGTCTCGGAGGATTCCTATCTTCGAAAGCTTGTCACCATCCAAGGAGACGATCTGGCTGATTTCCGCTACGAAACCTTTGACTCCAGCAATCCCAAGGCCTACCCAGGATATGATAGCTCTGTCTTCCTCCGTGCTGGTTCCGTCAAGGTGAACTTTGTTGAGGAACCATTCCGGAAGATCGTTGACTTTCTGGTCAAATTTGGAAAGATGCAAGCTTTGTACAATGCTGCGCGCCAAGCTGCTATGAACCAGGCCAACCAGATGCAGCAGAGCCCCAGTCGCTTCAAGTTTGATGTTGTTGTCAACACTCCGATTGTTGTCTTTCCCCGCGTGCAACAGCCAGGACAAGTCGACAGAGATGTCATCACTGCCTACCTCGGTGAGATCTACGCCCAGAACAAGTTCACGCCCCTCGACGATAGCGAGAATTCCGATATTGCCATGAAGCTTTCAGCCGGTATTCGGAACATTAAACTTACTTCGGACTTTCAATACGCAGGAGGAGTTTCCGAGGAGCTCGAGATGATTGACCATGTCGACCTCGGATTTAACATCACGTATGCTGAGCACAAGAATGGTGTTAAGAGACCTGAGACCGAGATTGAAGGAACAATGTCCGACTTAAATCTGCGGCTTACACAATACCAAGTCAAGTTCCTCCTCGAAATCTCCAAGTCGGTGCCTGCAGCATTTGCTGGCGAAGGCGGCGATAACGAGGAGGAAGCCGCCAAGGCTGTCGACGAAGGCACTCTGCAACGCGCTAGAACTGTCAACTTCGAAGATAAATCTGCCGACGAGAAGACATTGGTAGATCTGGGTCCTGAACTTGGCTCAATTGGTCAAGAATGGACTAAGCTTGATCTCGTCTTCAGTGTCAATACCATTGGTCTTGAGCTGATCAATGCACAAGAAAATGAGCCTGTTGAAGACATTGCGAAGTCCAGCTTGTCGCGATTCTCTCTTGATGACACAAAGATTAAGACAAGGATGCTCTCAGATAGTTCGTTGGAGGCGGAGCTGCTCATCCGATCATTCACAATCTACGACAGTCGCCCGCGCGATACCAACAAGTTCCGCCGTATCATGTCATCGATGAACAAGGATGTGCAACAGCTCATGGCCAGTGTTACAATTTCAGGGGGCAAGGAGAAGAGCTTGATAGCCATGGCTACCATCGATAGTCCACGGGTAATATTTGCGCTTGATTACCTCTTCTCCATTCAGAAGTTCGCTGTCGAAGCACTCACTGTCGATGAAAGCAGCCCAATGGACGACGAAAGCATGGCTGATAACACACCCTACGAGTCGGATACTGATTCCATGCAAGTGACCGTGACTGGTGGTGCTTCCCGCCCTCGATCGGAAATCTCGCGACGTCAAAGTGAGGACGTTTCCAAGCAAGGAGAGAAGAAGCAGGAGTCCTCCATGAGCATTGCGTTCCGAGTTAACCTGGTCGATGCGCAAGTCATTCTGATCGCCAACCCTTTGACATCCAGTTCTGAGGCAGTTGTACTGTCCATCCGACAGATGCTCCTTTCTCGACAACATGCCTTGACCTTCCAGATCTCTGAAATTGGAATGTTCTTATGCCGAATGGACAAGTTTGAGACCTCTCGCCTTCGCATCATCGACGACTTTTCGGTTCAGTTGAGTATGGATGGATCGAAGCCTCAGAGCACCGATATTCACGTGGATATTGAGCCCCTTGTCTTGCGACTGTCGCTGCGTGATATCCTTCTAGTGCTTCAAATTGTCAGCAAAGCAAGCGAGTTGTCTGGCAACGAGCCTAAGCAGCAGGTTAAGGAAACGCCCGCTGAACAGAAAGCGCGCGAGCTCCGAAAAGCGGGAATGAAGCAACGCTCTGCCAGCGGTCGAGGCCAGTCTACTATTGCCGGTAGAAGCAAGGTGACGGCAACCAGCCACGCTGTCACTCAGGGTGCCAACACCAAGGGCGGGAAAACACCCGAACAAGTCGCCCAGGAAAGGTATGAGACTTTGTCTGCAACAGTGGAGGGCATTCGTGTCGTCCTTATTGGGGACGTGCACGAACTTCCCATCTTAGATATCGGCATCAAGAACTTTACTGCATCCGCCGAGAACTGGTCTTCGAATCTGAAGGCCGAGACTGCCATTGACGTGTACTCTAACGTCTACAATTTCGCCAAGTCAAGCTGGGAGCCCCTCCTTGAGCCTTGGCAAGTTGGTTTTGGTGTTGCCAAGGATCCTGTCTCGGGATTAATGTCAATTGACGTTGCCTCGAAGAACGTCTTCGATGTGACTATCACCACAGCTTCCATTGCGTTGGCATCGAAATCGTTCCAGTTTCTGACATCTGACGAAGATGTATTGGACAAGCCCCGTGGAGTAGAAGCACCATATCGCATTAGGAACTACACAGGGTTCGATGTTCTTGTTCATTCCAAGAGCCCAACTAGTGAGGAGCCTATCAACCTTCGCCTAGAGGATGGCCAGGAAGCGCCTTGGAGTTTTGAGCACTGGGAGAAGATGCGTGAGAACTTGATTACCGAATCGAACCAGAACTACGTCTCCATCCAGTTGGAAGGCAGTGGTTTTGACCCCGTTAAGAACGTCAGGCTCAATCGTGAGGGCGAATATTTGTATGGTCTCCGCCCCAAGACTGATGATGTTCTCCACCGTCTTTGCGTTGACGTCGAGTTGGGAACCGACAACATCAAATATGTGACCTTCAGGTCTCCCCTGCATGTGGAAAATGCCACCGAGATTCCTGTCGAACTGGGTATATATGACGCACAGGATGGTCATCTTCTCAAGATTGAGAAGATTGCTCCCGGTGACTCTCGACCTGCTCCTGTTGGTGCTGTCTTCGAAAAGCGCGTACTTGTGCGACCTGACAGCGGCTTTGGCTACCGGTGGAGCAACGACCAACTTTTCTGGAGGGATTTACTCAAGAGACCTACCAAGCAGGTGGTTTGCGAAGGAGATAATGGCGATCCATTCTACTTCCAAGTCCATGCTCGTTTCGACAAGGCCAACCCATTGACAAAGTAAGTTCCTTGGCGCTTGTGAGTACGATGATACTAACGTATTCAGACTATATCCATATATGAAGATCAAGCTCTCGGCACCTGTGACCCTCGAGAATTTGTTGCCCTACGATTTCAAGTATCGCATTTATGATAAGGCGACCAAGAAAGACTGGACCAACTTTTTGCGAAAAGGGGGTGTTAGTCCAGTTCACGTTGTGGAGCTCTCGCACTTGCTACTCCTTAGTATCGATATGCAAGATACAGTGTTCAAGGCGAGCGACTTTTCCATCATCAATCCTGGAAACAACGAAGAGTTCCGTAAGGAGGGAAGAATTGTCGTTAAGGACGATCAAGGATTGCCACTGCACCTCTCGCTGCACTACTTCAAAATCCCTAACAGTGGCGGTGCATTCAAGGTCACTGTGTACAGCCCCTATGTAGTCTTGAACAAGACCGGTGTGGATGTTCGGGTCCGTGCTAAGAGCTTCCTCCAACAAGCCAAGCCGGCGGCAGGTCAATTCCCACTGATGGATACGTCAAACCAGGATCGCCCTAAGGCTCTGCCCTTCATGTTCTCTTACGGAAACGATGATCACCGTAACCGAGCCCTCCTTAAGATCGCTGACTCGGAATGGAGTAAGCCTCAAAGTTTCGAAGCCATTGGAAGCACCACCGAGGTTGTGCTTAACTCGACAACCAAGGACAAGGAGATTCACGTGGGTGTCACTATTGAATCGGGTCAGGGCAAGTACAAGCTCACCAAGGTTGTGACGCTTGCGCCTCGATTCGTCCTGCACAACAAGATGGAGGGAGAGATTCTTGTCCGAGAGTCTAGCAGCTCTGGCTATTGGACCTTGGGTGATGGTGCTCTTCAGCCTTTGCACTTCATGCAGAAGTCAAAGGTCAAGCAGTTGTGCCTTTGTTACCCTGGTGTGAACAATCAATGGACTTCACCCTTCAACATTGCGGACATTGGTACACACTATGTCAAGATTGCGAAGGCTGGACAACGCCAGAACCTTGTCAAGGTGGAAGTTCTTATGGAAAACTCTACGGTCTTCTTGAACTTTAGCATGGAGACCAAGACTTGGCCTTACTCTGTGCGCAACGAGAGCGATGTTGAGTTCATGTTCTGGCAGGCTAATCCAAACATTGAAGATGAAGGAGTCGAGGATCGTAGCGGTTGGAGGCAGATTCGATATCGTCTTCCGCCACGAAGCGTCATGCCCTATGCATGGGACTTTCCTGCCGCCAAGTTCCGTGAGATCATCATCTCTGCTAATGGCAAGGAACGACATGTCAAACTGGCTGAGATTGGTAATCAGATTCCGATGAAGTTTACTACGTCATCTGGCAATCAGAAGATTGTTGACATCAATGTTGCTGCCGATGGCCCAAAGCAGACGCTGATTCTCAGCAACTTCCGTGCCAGCAAAAGTATGTACAAGCCAAAGGCGTTATCCAGGACCAACACCGGCCCCGAAGCTTTCGAAGTCAAGGATCAAGACACCGGTGCGACCTTCCGCGCCCAGCTAAAACTGGCGGGTATTGGCGTTTCCCTTGTCAATGCTCAGATGAAGGAGCTTGCCTACTTGACTTTCCGCGACGTTCAACTGCGATACAGCGATTCGCCACTGATCCAGACGGTCTCAATGGCGATCAAATGGATACAGATAGACAACCAGCTTTACGGTGGCATCTTCCCCATGATTCTTTATCCCACTGTTGTACCGAAGAAAGCACAAGAAGTGGAGGCTCATCCATCGCTCCACGCTATGGTCAGTCGTGTCAAGGATGACTCGTATGGAGTTCTGTATGTCAAGTATGCGACAATTCTACTGCAGGAAATGTCTGTTGAGCTGGATGAAGACTTTGTATTTGCTCTTCTTGACTTCACCAACGTGCCAGGCGCTAGCTGGACAGAGATTGACGAGGGAGGCAAGCTCTGCGACGAGGATCTCGATATTCCAGAGCCTTCAGGTCAACCAGCTGGAACAGACATTTACTTCGAGGTACTTAACATCCAACCAATGCAGCTCAACCTCAGTTTTATGAGAACGGAACGGGTCAACGCTGAGGACAAGACATCTTCTCACAATCCCATCATGTTCTTCCTCAATGTGATGACTATGGCCGTTGGAAACGTCAATGAAGCGCCATTAAAGTTCAACGCACTCATTTTGGACAATGTGAGGGTGACCACAGCGGTACTCATCCAGAATTTCTCGAGCCACTACAGCCAAGAAGTTATGTATCAGATTCACAAGATTCTGGGATCCGCCGACTTCCTCGGCAACCCCGTGGGCCTGTTCAATAGCATCTCATCAGGTGTGACGGACGTGTTCTACGAGCCGTATCAGGGTCTGATCTTGTCGGATAAGCCAGAGGAGTTCGGCTTGGGCATTGCCAAGGGTGCTGCATCATTTGCGAAGAAGACGGTGTTTGGCTTTAGCGACAGTTTCTCCAAGTTTACAGGAAGTCTCAGCAAGGGACTCGCTGCAGCTTCGCTGGATAAGCAATTCCAAGATCGCCGCCGTATCACAAGGGCGCGCAATAAGCCGAAGCACGCCTTGTACGGTGTGACGGCTGGTGCCAACAGCTTCATCACGAGTGTTGCATCAGGCGTGGGAGGTCTTGCACGCAAACCTCTGGAAGGCGCCGAAACGGAGGGTGCTCTAGGTTTCTTCAAGGGTGTCGGCAAGGGTTTTATTGGACTGGCTACCAAGCCCGCGGTGGGAGTACTAGACATGGCCAGCAATGTCAGTGAGGGTATCCGCAACACAACAACTGTGTTTGATCAAGATGGTTTGGACCGCACACGATACCCACGACACATTTCACAAGATGGTATCGTGCGCCCGTATAACCCACGCGAAGCTCTCGGGCAATACTGGCTGAAGCAGGTGGACAACGGAAGATACTTTGATGAGCAGTATATTGGACATTTGGAGCTACCAAAGGAGGATATGGTGGTCATGGTCACTTATGCTCGCATACTGTTGATCCGGTCACGACGTCTTACCAGTGAGTGGGACGTGCCGCTCAAGGACGTTCAGACCATTGCCAAGGAGAGGACCGGCGTAAGTTTGTCGCTTAGGGGAGGCGCCAATGGACCGTTCATCCCGATTGGAGAGGGCAGCGAGAGAGGATTCCTCTATAAGATGATCGGTGTGGCGGTGGAAGAGTTTAACAGACGATTTAGGAGCGGCGAGTAAAAGTGAGACAGTATTTATACGATTGGAGCAGATGTTATTAGTTAGCACAAGTCATAAGTGCGATGGTGTTGGGCGTTTTTGGCATTGCACATTAATAAGAACACGACGTGTATTTTAAATTTCTTCAATAACGGAAAATTATTCAATGACAAGCTCCTGTGGCTAAGGACGGATCGTCGACAGGTTCGGCAGTCAATACCACACCACACTGGACATGACAAGCATACATCGCAAATATGTCGGTGCTAGAGTGGATGTGAAGACACTCTTCGAATATTATCTCAAGCTGCGATTTCAAGGCTTGTCAGAGGATGCCTAAATTTCCTGCACCGAGTGAGTTCGACAGCGTGCGGTGTTGACTCCTGATGACCATATACTCTTTCTTGCAACAATACTGAGACGACATTCGTATGCGTGAAATCGATATGGCATAATACAGCTTTTTAGAGAGCACGGGACACGAGTTTTGAGAGCGGTAAAGAGAAAGCGGCAGACCACCGTTTGACCTGGCTCTGGAGCACAGCTGAGATGGGTGGAGACAAGGGTGTTGCGATACTTCCTCAGGGGACAGAGAGCAGGATCGCGCAGTGGCGATACAAGTGTATCGCCAAGATCAATGTTACAATCATCTCGTAGTATAATTGTCGCGAGTCGAAGATGGTCGTGTTGCTATCAATTTGACTCGACGCAAGACACAGCCTACGCTGTTAGATCTCGCTTTGCAAATTGCCCAACGCGATGCCAGTAATTGAGTGATGATGGTATAGCTTGTGTTTGCGATGATACATATTGAGGCGTGTGTATCGAAAACCCGGGTCGGTGTCTGGATTGAAATGTCAAGATTTCGCGTGGCGATTCTAAGATAAGAAAAGGCGTGTTGGTTATAAGAGTTCGCAGCATTTTACTATCTCGGTCGTCGTAGGCTCTTTTTAAGCTTACATGTAAGAGAATCGGCTGAGACGAGATGGGTACATTAGAGGAGTAGGAAAACATGGTATAGTAAGATGACATCGCGTTGGTGGTAACGCCGAAGAAGAAGCATTTGACGAAGCGTAAACCTGACCGACACAAATGAGTAGATTAACAAATTAGCAAAATAAAGATTGACGACGATTGAAGAGTTGACAGTTGACAAGAATGCAGTGAGCGAGTACGTATACAAATGAAGTGGCAGTAATACAAGATCGGAAGTAATTATCGTTGAAAGCCAACCGTGGCAGATCCGTTACAACGGTCGCGTTGCCTCAACTGCAACTCGAACTCAATCTGACAGATATCGGTCGGGACAGGCCGAGATGTCGGAGCGGAGATGGCCGATGGGGAAACAATAACTATATCTCAAATAGAAGGAGATAGTAAACTTGTTTTAACTTATCTTTAAGTTGACATGTGCCATGGCCACGCCTGAGCTTTTCCCTCTTTCTCCAACATAGAAAGCTACCATTACCTCGGACAGCAACATGGGCGAAAAAGAAAAGAAAAAAAGAGGGTGTAGGACCCGTAGCTAAGAAAACGATAAACCTGGGAGCAGGGAACAAAAAGCCCGGGGAAGCTTATCGGATGCGGAACAGAAACAGGGGGCGCGAGAGATAGTGCATTGCATGGCATGTAATCAGTACGGGTAGACACTGTAATCCTGGGGAAAGGGACAAAGAGAGTGTTTGTTGTTACATAACAGAAGATGGAGAAAGAACAAGATTTGGGGTCACCTACTTGATTCAGTAAAGAGGCCATTGATTGGCATTGGCATGGGCATGGTCAGCGGGTGGCCGAAATGAGTTTGGGGTTTATTAGGTTGGCTTTGGATAGCAACGGGTGTGGCTTCAATTTTCTTGGCGAATGAGATTGAGATTGAGATTGAACGTTAACAAGGTAAAGGATCTAATCAAGTGGATAGCAGACAAAAGTAGACCCGAGTCTGGGGCATAGATATGGTTAATGAAGGATGAGTCTAGATGTTTTGATAAGGGAAGTGCTAGTGAATAGCTTTAGATATGGGGGAGATTGTAGCAATAACATAAACTGGGGGGAGGGGGGGGACCACCAATTTAGTTGACCGAGCAAAACTAGGCAAACTACAACTACCCGTCGGTCACTGCAGTAGAGTCTAGGTACTGTAGGTACTAAGGTAGTTAGCTGAGCTACACAAGTCCCTTGTTGACAATCAGTCAATCCAAGCTGAAAGTGTCTAAGGCTAATCGATTGGTCGATTATGCAGAGATGACATTACTGATGGTGTGCAAGAGTTGAACCAATGTCTCTTCTTTTGTCTGCCTTGATACTCAATACTGATTATTGGAGAAAGGGTTCTTGGACGCTATTCCCAGGGTGGTCGATTGGTCCGTTGGTGGAGACGACGTCAGTGGAGTTGGCCGAGTCCCGGGTAGTCTAGCGTGCATTGGCACCTTGCAAACGTTCCAGTAACCTGCCAAAAAGGGAATAGGTGATGCCGAAGGATGGGCCGGGGGTGGCAAGAAAGATAATGTTTCTGTCAAGTTATTGTTTGGATACCTAGCTGAGAGAACGAGACAAGAGGAGAAGAGGAATCGTTAAAGTCTGTTGGTAGTAAAACCTGGGGATGTAGATCTAGACTGGCTTGGCTGAATGATCATCATGTAACAGCGGTCTAATCTCGATTGTTTTTATATGGAAAAGAGATATTAGGTACCTACTGTAGATAATTATCGATAGGTATCGATATCTCCATGTCTGATGGCACCATCAAAACGTGGAGACAAAAGGCGACTCCGAGAAACTCTGACACAAAACCAAGGATTTGATCCAATAGTAATAGCACAACTGATAAGCTCTTGCGGTCTCAGTCCCGGTCCTGGTCCCTACTCGCAGAACCATCCATGTCGCCCGTTTCCTCTACCGTCGCAGTACTGTACTTTTTATTTTTCCTCCCCTCCTCCCACGGGATTTGGATTGAGGCTATGAGCTAGGCTAGGCTATGGAGTACCTATTACTAGGTTGCCCGCGTGCTCACTTACCTGCCCTGCTAAAACCACTTCCTAAAAATGATCGTCGTTCTTGTTTAGTCCAAACACTTGTTGGTTCTGGGGTTGAATGTACTTTAATACTTTCTGATAGCGTATCAATCCAATCCTTCTTCTCTGTCTGGCCACCCCCTCTTCAGTGGCCATTCCTTTTCCACTCCCTCCCCGCTTGGCCTGGTTCAAAGGCCAACAGAAAAAAAAAAATTGTATCTTGGGTCTCTCGGGTTTAAAAAAGTAGAGCCATCCCCACGTCTTTTTTAGTTCTTGTCGACCCACGAAAAAGATCGTCTCGTTTTTTTCGCCGCGCGACAAGACGGATCTCTTCAGACCTGACCCAGCCTCTTCTTCCCTAGGGTTAACGAGCGAGCTCCAGTTTAGAAAAGTTCTTTCTTTTCTCTTCTTCCCCGCCAGGGTCCTTTCTCTTTTTTCCCTCTCTTGTGCTTCACTGCTACCAAGCTAGAAGCTCCAAGGTCCCCTACCTCTTCCTCCTTCAACAGGATCAAACCAAAAACCCAATTGCCTTTTTTGTTCTAAAATTCAATTGGTCAAAAAGTACAAGTCAAGATGACTGTCCAAGAACACAACCCAGACCCTGCTCTCGAGCCGGCGCATCAACACCAACACCAACATCATCACCACTCTCCCCGCGCCGCTCACGACAATGCTACTTACACCACGGGCACTTCCCAAGATGTTTCAATTGTTCCTCCTCAGCATCATCAGCACCGCAACTCGCTAGACGAAAAGCTCGCAGCGGATAAGAACCATCCTACGCCGCCTGACTATAGCGACCACGAGAAGAACGAGGCAGGTGTCGTTGATGCTTCCGCTGGAACAAACAGTGAGCGCAGCGCTCCCATCGGATGGCGCGCAAAGCTTGGCCCCGTCTACAGATACCGAAGACCATTGACACATCTGGTCATCTTCTGTGTGTCCACAGCCTGGTGGATCGCTTCGCTCATCCTGCACCGCAACGACAAGAACTGGGTTGTTCCCTTCCTCGTCTGGCTGGCCATCAACCTTCGTCTGCTCTTCTGGCACGTCCCCAGCCGCTATATTTCCAACGCCATCAAGTTCGTCTGGAGCAAGACCGCCGTTGTCGTGTACGACATGATTCCTTCCAAGTTCCGAACTCTTGCTGGCGCTACCGTCGCCGTGGCTGCCATTCTCGTCGGATCGTTCGTGTCCGAGGAGTCAGCTGATAACACTCGAGAGAACCGCGCCGTCAGTCTCTTCGGTATGGCTGTTTTCATCTTTATCCTCTGGGTCACAAGTCGGGATCGCTCCGCTATCAACTGGCGCACTGTCATCGGCGGTATGCTGACTCAGTACGTTATTGGTCTTTTCGTCTTGCGAACGACTGTTGGATACGACATCTTCCGCTTCATCGCCGACCGTGCCGCCGATCTTCTTGGTTTCGCTCGAGACGGTGTTGCTTTCCTGACAGACGCCGAGGTTGCCGCCACCGGAAACTTCTTCTTTGGTGTCATTCCCGCCATCGTCTTCTTCATCTCTCTCGTTCAGGTGCTGTACTTCATCGGCTTCATCCAGTGGTTCATCATCAAGTTCGCCACCTTTGTCTTCTGGGGTCTTGGAGTTTCCGGTGCTGAAGCCGTCGTTGCTGCTGCCACTCCTTTTATCGGTCAGGGTGAATCTGCTATGCTTGTCCGGCCTTTTGTTCCTCACATGACAAAGGCCGAGCTCCACCAGATCATGACTTGTGGTTTCGCCACCATCTCTGGATCGACTCTTGTTGGGTACATTGGTCTTGGTCTGAACCGCGAGGCTCTCGTGTCCTCGTGTATCATGTCCATTCCTGCCTCTCTGGCTATTTCCAAGATGCGATACCCCGAGACCGAGGAGACCCTCACAGCTGGCCGCGTTGTCATTCCCGACGATGACGAGCACAAGGCCGAGAATGCCCTCCATGCTTTCGCCAACGGTGCTTGGCTGGGTATTAAGATCGCCGGTACCATCATCACCTCTCTTCTCTGCATCATCGCCTTCGTCGCTTTCATCAACGGTATCCTCACGTGGATCGGTAGCTACATCAACCTCCGCGGCAACAACGATCTTACTCTGCAATTCATTCTGGGCTACCTTTTGTTCCCTGTTTCTTTCCTGCTTGGAGTTTCTCGCACCAATGGAGACAACCCTACTGGAGATCTTCTTCCCGTTGCCCGTCTCATTGCCGAGAAGATCATCACCGTAAGTCTCGAATATTGAGCTCTACTGATTTATCATGACTGACACGTCTTCCCATAGAACGAGTACAATGCTTTCACCTCCCTCACCACCAAGGACCCCACCTCCCAGTTCTACGATCTCTCCCCCCGCTCCCAGCTCATCGCCACATATGCCCTATGCGGTTTTGGCAACATTGGTTCTTTGGGTATTCAGATCGGTATCCTCAGCCAGCTTGCTCCCTCTCGCGGTGGTGACGTTGCCCGCCTTGCCATTTCTGCCCTGATCTCTGGTGTCCTGGCTACTCTCACCTCCGCCAGTGTGGCTGGTCTCGTCGTCACCGACCAGCTGTCCGACTTCACTCGAACTCATTGATCTGGAATCCACTTATGATGATATGTTTGTGTTGTAAGAGAAAGAAAAAAAACGAAGAAAAGAAGATATGTCAAAACTTCTGATGCATCGAGGATTTTATGTCCGAGATGATATGCTATACTACTACTATATACCAATGCTATACTGAAGGCCATGAGATGGCGATAATTCAAGAAGACTACTCTACGTCCACTGGGGTGATTGAACTTCCATGCAAGCTATAATTGAACGACCGCCTGTTCTCCTACGCGCAGACGAAGCTTTTAGACCAACTATGAACTAACATGTCACTTCTATTTGACGAATCGCTTGTCCATCCACGAACACCCCGACTCCTCGTCTGTTAATCTCGATATACTAGTAAGTGAACGAAACACTATCGGCAGTTCACGCGACCCTGAACCCTCCCCACACTCGTCTGAGGCACAGGCCATTCTTAATCATGGTATTCCTCGGCATCTGAACATCGTACCATGAGAAGCGACAGCGGGGCGCGAAGAAAACCAAGGATCAGCCTAGATCGTACTTCAAGCGAGAGCAGTCAGATCAACACTGTCGGTAACTAACCTCAGCCGAGAACAATGAGATCAGCTCGGTAGAGAAAACTTACATTGGCCCACCGTGGTCTGATCGACGGACACATAAGCGAGTGCATCGCAGTTCCTGGTCCGATCGGAAATGTGAACCTGGGCCAGCTAGTGTACATAGCATTCCTTGTTAGTGATTACCTATTGTAATAGCAGAGCGCTAGGTGGACAGTTTGACATGTGCTCAGCTGCACTGCTTACCATGAGCTGGAATCAGATCCAAGACCGCATCGACAACAATAATCTTGACAGTTGACACATCATGACCATTACGACCATCAAAGGATAGAACAAGCCTATGAAATTTAATCAATTAGGTATATATGCTTCATGATTATATATCAATTAGTAATGAACCCAACCGTAATCGTTATCCGTGTATTCTACTCTCATTACCTCCTCCCTGTCGTATTCTCTCGTCTCTAGTCAAAAGCGTTCAAGTAGACGAATTGACCGATTTTTTAAACTCCTTACTCGTGCGTCCACTCGACCCATCTCCCTCCCTATCCAAACTCAAACTCTCCCTCTCGCGCTCCTTTTCTTTCTCCTCCTCCTTCTTCCTCTCCTCCTTCTCTTCCTCCTGCTTCTTCTTCTCCATGTGCTTGATGGCGTCCTGCGTGAGCTCTTGTCTGTCCAGCAACTCCCACACGTCCTTCTTGCGCGTCTTGCGGTCGCCTCGACTGATGAGTAGACCCGCGGTGATGTTGCATGCGATACTCACGCAGAGGATTACAGTGGTGATGGCGAAAGGGCGCGTGTGGTAGTCGATACCCCATGTGCATGCGCCAAGTGAAATTTGCAGGCAGGAGTGGCAGTCGAGCAGAATGACGATGGCGAGGAGGTATTTCTGGGGAAAGGGCAGGTGGGTGAATGTCTCGTGGGGCTTATAGAAACTGTGCGACTTGGCCATTTTCTTCTGGTGGTGCTGCAGTTTCTTGAACTGAGCAAACGTCAAAGCAGGCTGGTCGGAATCAGGGCCGTTGGACTTGGCATTCTCTAGGTCGATTGTTTCGGGACTTTCGGGTTGGGGCTCAGGGTGTTCATCCATGGTAGCAACCGTTCCATCTCTCTCAGGATTGTAATTCTGCGCATCGAGAAGCACACGAGCCTGGTGACCGGTCAAGTGTGAATCTTCAACATTCGTCGAAACTCCTGCCGGAACTTGCTTCTTCTGCAACCTATTCCTGGGCTTCTTGCCCTCCTCGGCCCTCTTGATCAATCGCGACAAACGCCATATGTGGAACATGTGGTATGTATCGACGGCGCGGAAGGGTGCGAGACCATCACCCATGACGGCGAAGAGAGCGACAAGAACACTGTCAATGATGTGGACCAGGTAGGATTGCTTGTCGCCTACGTAGATCCAGCCAATGAGGAAGAGAACCCATGCCAGACCGAAGAGAGTGATGAGGGTGGCGTAGAGGGTAACGAGGAAACCCAACGGCCGGCGAACATACTGACCAAAACCCTTCATACGACGCTTGAATCGCGCGCGTCGAGAGTGAAGCATGTGTCGCACGTGGTCATCCAGCTCAGCCTTCTCCTCGGGTGTCCATCCCTCGAGGGTCGTCCCGTGCGGAAGAGCGGCGTAGTGCGAGTCGGTAATATGGGAAGTAATGGTGCTGCTTCGCTGGAAACGCGGGGCTTCTTCCTCGATCGTCTCGGTAGCTGCGGCCGCTTGTGGGGCTTCTTGAGCTGCTTCGCGGCGGCGTTCTTCGTCGACGGCGCCTCGTGCCCAGTCTGCTTGGGGATCGTGGCGGGATAGGGCGTATGTTGGACGACGGTTGATCCATTTTCCAAGATCGGGGACGAAGAGAGAGTTTTGGACGTTTGTGAGGGTCGAGAGGGTTTGAACTTCAGGGTCTGGAGGATGTTAGTTGCGTTGTTGCAAGGTGGGAGAGGATGTTTTAGTTTGAGTCAACTTACCAATGACATCGAGCCAGTCCACCAACTCTTGGTCATATTCGTCGTCTCGAGTAATACCGTCATCACGATTTCGCATGGGTACAGCGATTGAATCAGCAGGACGTTGTCGTCGATGGTGACCGGGCCAGAAGAAGCGACTCGCTCGTCGCAGCTTTCCTTGCGTTGGACGCATCGCCTCATCCGGAAGCGAAGTCGTCGGCGACATGACAGGAGCGCGATCACCATCACTGATCCCTAGCTCTGCCATACTCGGTCGACCACCCTCCTCTGTGAGTCTCGGCATCGCGGCCTGTGGCACTCTCCGAGAATGCCTCGCTAGCGCGGGTCCATCTTGTACCCTCGCCCTTTCGGGTTGCGAAATGCTCCGCGGTCTCCCATCGTCACCGAACCCATCAAAACTATAGTTGGAGTAGACGGAACCGTTGGAGCCGCGGCGAATGCGAATGCTAGGTTGACGCGCCTGATCGATGGGCGGTCTGCTGCGTCTCCCTGTGGGTGGCGGATATTGCTGGTTGTAAGCCGTGTTTAAATTCGTGGCGGTATTTGTATCGTTGTAGGAAGGAAATGCGGAAAGCGATGCTTGCGATGGATTCTGCGATGGGTATCGAGGGAACGACGATAGTGAAGTTTGTGATTGTGCGGATGGCGCTTGGCTGAGAGGGTTGAAGTAATCTGATGCTGTTTCGTCGACGGGTCCTGGACTTCCGGGGTCGGGCGGCTGATGCGGCTGCAGAGGTCGAGAGGATGAGGGACTCGACGAGCGGTCGTTTTGACCTGCTACCTGGAGATGGCGGCCCGAAGGCTGGGATCTGTTGTTGGAAGCCATACCCGGGGAAAATGCATGGCAGAAGGGAAAGTAAACGGAAGAGATAAAATTGAGGTGAAGTGTCAGGTATATCGTATATCGCCGCCAGTCAGTCAGTGCCACTGTAACAGAAATGAGAGAGCCAGTCTAGGCCAGGCCTGGCCAAACACAACACCCGACACCAAAACCAAAAGGCAAAAACCTGTAAGAAGGCCTGGAACGGGTGCAACTGGAATTAGTCAGTCGTCACTCCAGATACACATCAGGCCTAGTTCCAGGTCCGATCAGCCGCTTGGGGACCTTTTCTTGGATCACGTCTAACCAAGAATCCATTAATTAACCACTGCTAGGGGCCGCCTACGTAGTGAGTGTGATCCGGACCCACTAACCCTACGTCACTTTATGGCGCTTTGCAATCTCCAGACCCATTTTAGCCATTCAAAACTTTGGTACTGAGCAATCAAAACAGTGGCAGTAGCGTAAACATTGATTGATGCCGGTATATCCGCTCATTATCTGGATGAATGCAACACAAATACTACACTGTTATTTCCGCGGAATTATGATTCATAGTATTGACTTAAAATTTAAAAGCCCTCAAACACTGCTTAACCATCGCATTTAACATGCCTTGGTCGTGCCTTGGGTCACCCTTGTTCTAAATGCCAGGTATAATTACGGAGTATCTCCTCCTTACATAAGTGCCCGACCCCATCCACCAGCCAACAAAAACGCCACGAATGAGCCAAACTAAATTAATTACATCACATCTACCAATTCACCGTGTCACCCGCCATCTGCGCTGTCCCGTCCACAGGTTCAAGACAGTTGTTTGGCTACATAGTCTCTTGGTCTCTTACACAATTACTCTTGGCTTTTTAGTCTAGACCCCTATTTCTCGTTTGTACTAAATCAAGATTTTATCTTGAATTTAAGCTTAACTTTCTATGTCAGTGCAGAGTGAAATCGGAATGAAGCTGGGCTGGCGTCCTGAGTCCCACCCTATACCTGGGAATAGATGCAGCTGAGAATGCGTTTTGCTGCTTTTTTGCTTTTGCTATTACTTTTTATTTGGACAGCGCATACTATGTACGTGCGTGTGATTATGTGCTTGTTCATGCATCGTAGACTTTGTTCATTCTGTGAATTTGGCAATCTTGAGAAAGCAATCTTTTTGATTGCTGTCACACGTCAATGTTTGATAACTGAGATTTATGGCATAGAACGAGTTGGCTACATGACCGTTCGCTTTAATCATTCGAGTTATCAGATCAAGGCAGTACGCTGTTGTATCTTCAGGTTCCTGTTGGTTCAATAAAAAGGTCCAGGACTAAAATAAAACCAAAGCTGCTAATTCGAATCTCAATCTAAACTTCTCGTAAAAAGAGCGTCATAGGGGAAACAAAATGAGCTAATATAATTTAATTAACGCATTTTGATATCAAATCAGAACATCGGGCTTATGGTCTAGGGGTATGATTTTCCCTTCGCATCTTCAAAATAATGCTTGGGAAAGGTCCGGGGTTCAATTCCCCGTGAGTCCATTTCTTTTACTTCATTTTTGCACCTCATCCAAACGAACCCAATGAGAAATGCCTGATCGGCAATGCCTGTCTGCTGTCATGATTAGAATGACGGAACCATGCCGCCGTTCTAGCAGGTCGTGCTTGGAAAACAGTTGACGCCTTGCTTTTACCTGCACAGTAGCATTGATGAAGTTGCTTTTGCCACTGCGCGTAATTAAACCACGCTTCCATCCTCATTTCATTGTTTTGTCGAACGGCCAGAAACCGGGCTTCAATTTTTAGCGATCCAGGCTCCCAGGGTCCTTCATTTGGCCCTGTACTGTCCTCCCTGGGTGTCCTAATATCTCGACAGTGCGATTCCTAACACCATCAAAAAGTTGTCACCACAGCAAGCAAAAATCATGGACTCACGGGGAATTGAACCCCGGACCTTTCCCAAGCTCGTTCTTCTGGATATGTCAGATTGAAGATGCGAAGGGAAAATCATACCCCTAGACCATAAGCCCTGATTATGTAAGGTTTTGAGTCTTTTTGAAGTATATCACCTTAAACGAATTTGAACATCTGCGCATACGGCGACTTGCCACGGATCAAACAGGTGCACTTTGAGGTACGCTACTATTCTCTCCTGTCGGTATGGAGGTATTCTGACCAATTATATGAACCTGACTCGGGGCATAACTTTCTATCAGCTCTGTGGGAAGGAGAGCTTATAGAAGGAGAGCTTATGGAAGGAGTGGTTGTGGAAGGAGTGCCCGGTAGTTACAGGGCCTAGTTACTGGAAGACTGCTAAAGATGTGCTATAAGATTCTAACTTAGTTGTTACGCGGTACGTACCGATATCATGCCTGATAAGGCAGTTTGTGGGTCGCGTATACCATTGCAAGAAGATAGCAATGTGATCCGAAGCGCACCCGGATCAAACCCGAATCGGCTTTGGCTCTTCAGACCCGAAACCCCTCTGAACATCACAACCACTCGTGTAACCGCGATTCGGCAACAATGAGAACAGCAATTGCTTGTGAGAGGTATCCTTAATGCCGTCTTAATTTAGAAAATGCTCTAACAAATCCATAGATGCAGGTAAAATAATCACACGTTTTAAACAATGCTTAGGCAACTCAATCTGACTACCCTCCAGGCGATCAAAAGTCAAATGTAGGCACAACGACCAGCCACCGTGCGCTGGTTGCATCAAGAGCGGAAACACTGAGACATGTATCCTCAGCGGCCCCGTGCTCGGACAGAGCTCATCAGTGCCTAAAGCACGGCCGGCAAAGAGACAAAGGCTGAGTGTAACTCAAACCCCAAGGACAGATTCGTTGGTGAATGTACCCGTATGGCAGGACATCAATACAGTCTTTGACCAGACGCCACGAGCGCAGGTGATAAGTGCCATCAATCTATTCCGAGCACAGTTCTCAGAATTTGGATTTCTTCACCCCGATGATCTGGAGTATAGAGATGATGAACTTGGTGTTACGCAGAAATTGCGACTTCTCGTTATTCTTGCTGTATCGCATAGATATAGCGACACATATTCTACTGAGATAAACAATCGGAATATTCTATTCATAGCTGGCGAGGCGCAAAAGAGAGTAACGACTGGTCCGAATCTATCTCTCATCCAGACCTTTCTGATCCTCTCGCTCTGCAATTGGGGTGATGGCGATGGTTTCAATGCGTGGATGCATTGCGGTATGGCTACGAGGATGGCGCAGGGCCTACTGAGTACCGGCTTTGCAAGTTGTGGCAAGAGACAAACTCTTTCGGAGCTCGAGAAAAGAACGCTGTGGACGTGCTTCAAGATGGACAGGCTTTTAAGCTGTGGGAAACGACGACAGGCGATGTTTCCTGATGAAGAGATGCATTTCTCTCTCCCCATCAACGATACCCATTTCCTTTTTGGACAGAATTCTGCTCAGACTTCTGCTTTGGGTACGAGTCTTAGGACGTATGGGCCAGATGATTATCTTGTTCTTCTTATTCAAGGGTTGAGGATCTGGTCCAGAGTTCACACGTGGATTGCGGAGGGTGGCAGACGACAGCCCTGTATGACTGAGCCAGAGCAGTGCCCTTTCAACGAGACTTCCTATTGGTATAATATGAAGAAGGATTTATTAAACTGGAGGAATTCTCAGGATGCCCTTATCAGGTATCCTGGGACAAAGGTATCGGTGCATGCTCAGCGTGGACAGGCTGAGAGGTTTGGCTATATCAACTTGGTTTACTACGTCAGGTAGTGCAATCACTCACATCTCGCGAATTACGCTAATCGGTGTAGTCTTCTGTTTCTCTGTCGAGAATACGTCCCCTTTAGTCCTGTAGACGAAGTCAAACCCCGCGGACCCATCGAACCGCCGCTCCTCAAAGCCCGTGGCCCGGACGCATTCTGGACCCAAAACGTCTTAGAACTCTACGACGCAGCAACCCAAATCTCCTCTTTACTCTCCGATCTCGAGCACGTCGGATGCCCCCTCCGTACGCCCTTTTCCGGCCTATGCGCATTCTCCTCCACACTTTGGAGCTTATATGGCGCGGCGTATCCAATCTTCATGGGTTTCGCGGAAGAACAGGTACAAGAGGCGGATGTTCAGGCCGAGAGGACGATGGGCGTTCTTGTTAGGATTGGTAAGGTCTGGGGTCTTGCGAAGGAGTGGATTGAAGTTCTTGATACCGCCAAGAGTATAATGACGAGGAGCCAGGGGAGGAGGGTGAAGAGCTCGAGGTATGATTATCCTGAGCTGGAGGATTCTATACACCTTGCGCCGCTGCAGGGAATGCCGCGGCAGACGTTTGATACTCTGACTTCGGCTTCTGTCAACGCTGCAGGTGATGGCGTTTCGAAACTACATCAGTTAGTCGCTGGAGATGTTGAGCAAGGAATGGAAGTACAAGAGCTGGGGTTGACTGATGACATGGTGGGTGGGAGCGAGTTGGCGGACGAGGACTGGTGGAAGCTTTTGTCCTTTTGCGATGATCCGCATCTGCTCTCGACAAGTATTGATAATATAGGAGAAGCGAGTCTGACTTAAACTAGACTGTTGGACAGCAGAACCTTGAATATACGATAGTGAAATACTATCGGTGGAGCCGAGTGTATGTAACCCGAAGTTGTAAACCCGAACCTGAAGGTTCGAACCCGAGTGGCTTCTATAAGTTGCTCCACTTCCAACCTCGACACACACTCGAGATCCCAACTTCCATTCTTCCAAATAGGCTGTCTCTCTTACTTCCATATTTCAGGTTCTCTGCTCAACTTTATATTAGAAAATCCACTTCTTGAGCAGATAATCTCGCAACGATGGGCGATCTTCACTTGGCCGCAGAGCCCCATCTCATGCATCGTTCCCTCCTCAATCCTCCCGAAACTGTTACATCAGCATCAGGCCTCTACCTCACCCTCTCCTCCAGCCGCAAAATCCTCGATGGGTGCGCCGGTGCCGCAGTCGCAATTATTGGCCACGGAAACACAGAAGTCCGGGATGCCATGGTTGCCCAAGCCTCCGAAGTGTCATACGTACACACCATGGCATACACGACATCTAGCGCAGAAGACCTCGCAAATTACATTCTCGAAGGTGAACCTTTTGGTCTGACGAGGGCTTACTTCGTAGGCTCGGGTAGTGAAGCGATGGATTCGGCGATGAAACTTGCAAGGCAATACCATGTTGAGAATGGGCAACCCGAGCGCGTGAGATTTGTCTCGAGAAGGCAAGCCTACCATGGGAATACTATTGGGGCTATGAGCGTGAGTAGTAACGTGGCTAGAAGAGCACCGTACGAAAATGCCATTCTGTTGGATAATGTTAGCTACGTGAGTCCTACGTACGAGTACCGCATCAGAAAGGATGAAGAAACGGAGGAAGAGTACTCCAAAAGGCTAGTCGACGAGCTCGAAGCAGAATTCATGTCGGTTGGTCCGGAGAAGATTATTGCATTCATCGCAGAGACAGTCGGAGGTGCAACAGCAGGATGCATCACGCCGCCAGCGGGGTACTTCAGTGGCGTTTCCAAAGTGTGCAAGAAACATGGTATCCTCCTGATTCTCGACGAAGTTATGTGCGGCGTTGGACGATGTGGTACATTCTTCGCCTTCGAGCAGGACGGCGATGTATATCCTAGTATCGTCACTACGGGTAAGGGTCTAGGCGGAGGCTACGCGCCTATTGCTGCGACACTTGTGCACACAGATATTATCGAGACGTTGAAGAAAGGAACAGCAAGCTTCAACCACGGACACACGTATCAAGCTCACCCCGTGAGTTGCGCAGCGGCTCTGGCGATACAAAAAATCATACGCAGAGAAGATCTCGTATCTCGCTGCGCTACCCTCGGCATGCGATTGCATAAATCCCTTATCGATACTTTCCAAAATTTGGAGTTTGTAGGAAATATTCGCGGACGCGGGTTATTCTGGGGGATTGAGTTTGTGCAGCACAAAAAAACCAAGGAACCGTTCGACAACAAGATACGCTTTGGAGTGAAGGTTCAGGAGAGGGCTTTTGAATTGGGGTTGGCGGTTTATCCTGGGACGGGTACCGCCAATGGGCTGGTGGGAGATCATGTTATCGTGTCGCCGCCTTTGACGATTACGGAGGACGAGATGGACGTTATGGTTGGGTTGCTGAGGAGTGCTTATGACGATGTCGCTTCGAACTTTAGTACCTCAGGCTAAAGAAGTTTCAAACTTTCAATTGCAGAATGATACGTAGTAGGCCGTTAAAGACTGGAATACAGATAATACTAACAAATATCCAGAGCCTAAAATACTTCTACACTCTGCAGCAACTGTTCATGTCTCTTCCTCAGGTCCTTAATCTCATTTGCGAAACTCCCAATCTTGTCTTGGTCTTCTCTTGCCTGGTCACGAGCCGTCAGTGATCTCTGATAAGATTGGAACACAATATCCAGATCAGTGCTTATAGTAGCTAGGACGTCCCTGAGCATGCTGTTAAGCCTTGTCGAGGTCAAATTGATCAACTTGTTCATGCTTTCGGAAATTGCAATAGCCATTTTGGGAAAGATGACTCCTTGATCAATGTGTCCTTGAACTATCGATTGTTGGCGTGCGGCTTTTCCAGTTCCTTTTCAGGTTTGTTCTGTTAGCTCCACCACGTCTTGATAAGAGGGGAAGCAGTTGTAACTTGTGACATACTGGATTGGCTGGAGGCCGATCGATATACGGGGATCATGTCCTGGAGTATGTAGGAGTTGTAATTCGACTCGGAAGCGTATCTGCGTACAGCTCTGACAGAGTATCAGCGACCTACCGCAAAGAAAACACATTGCACCGGTGAAAAGCGACTGATCTCACCTTATTTCCGAAGAGAACTTCCGTTCTTCTCTACTTATCCTATACTCAAGGTTTCCAACTTGGACATCAACACTTTGAACGATGGGGTCGGCGAGCCGCGGAGGGAGCGAATCTGCCAAGGTCATTCCTATTAGCAATCCTCAGGCAGTTCTCACATTAAGAACTCACCACGTAAACTAGATTTGAACGAGTTCAAAAGACCCTTGACAACGTTAAGCAGAGCTGAGAAAACAACCGACACTTCTTCTTCAACAAGGTCCCATTGACCTTCAAGTTCCATACGCATCTTCCAGATGATCTTGGCGTTCCAGTTCTCGTGTCCGCGCTTCATGGTCTGGTGGTTACCGTTGTTCAGACACCACGCGTTATATTGAGCTATGATGTTATTAGTGCCATGTCTTGTCGTGTTTGTGAGTTCTTACTCCAGTGCCACTGGTAAATCAGGGTTAGCCTCCTTTCTCCTATCCGTAAGGGGGTGATGGGTTACTCACAGTTCTCCATACTGAGCCTTCTTTACTTGCAGCTTGGTCCCAATATTGATCTCTCCGACCTTGAAGCAAGAGAAATTTAGATTTCTGCGTAGCTTTAATCAAATGTGGAATTGTCACGTACCAAAGAAGATCATTATTTGCTCTTGGAAGCAGGTAGTAAAATCACGTTTGAAATTGTCAACTAGATTTGGCATCTGTGCGAATCTTCAGCATAGTATGGTAATCAGGACCAAAACTTAAATGCTTACCTGGTCCTTGAGCTCTGCAAGTTTCATATGTATGGTTTCGTCTGGCTCTTCAATCTCGTCGAGCTTTTGAAGCGAGCTACTAGCCCACAAATCAAGCGTGTTGAGAAGTGCAGACAGCCTGGACTTGAGGAAATGCCTCGCTTCGTTCAATTGAGCGTCTGCAGTCACAGTGTGACAAAAGCGACGGAGGTCCGGGACCCCACTTGCTTCCACGAACGTGGTATTTCCTTTCGGGCAATACTTCTCGTACCACTTATTGGAAACACAGAATACATCCAGATTTCTGCCATTCATCTCCGATGAGTAGACACTTTGGAGGTTTGCCTTGACATGTTCGTTCCGTGCTTGGACTAGGAGAAGCTCTTGTCTGTGCAACTGTTAGATCGCCTTGATAGAGATATCCAATGGGGTTGTAGCTCACTGCTTCTTGGCGGATTTTTTCCTGGTTCTGTCCCCAGAGGTCTTTGCGACGTTGATCTCGTTATCCAGTTTTGTCATAGTCTCAAGAGAGATAATCTTGCCTGGACCACAGAACTCAAGCCTTGCGCCACGAAGATCGATCTCCTAATTGACAGTGTTAATTATCAGCACAAACGTTGAGAAGACGTAACGCCGTACCTCTGACTTTGTGCACACGACTGAAACATTTAATCTTTGTGTACCGGACTGTTCCCATTCCATTGGCATATGGCGTGACAGGACGTAAAATAACGATGACTTGAGAGATTGGTCGGTGATGGCGCGGGATATCTTGGCCACAATTATGATTGTGTCACATTTGATGAGGTAATCCTGCGTCGCTCTAACTCTCGCCAAGTTCGTGTCTTGGAGGCCTTTTAAAAGAGTGGCATGTCAATAACGCATCCCTCATCAAATGAACTTGGTCAAACTCACCAGGTAAATCCGCGAGGACAACTCCTGTCTTGAGAACTTGGGAATCAAGATATACACTGGAGGGTCAGTGCGTTAAAAATAAGCTCCAGAGCGAAAATAGAGTTATCTTACCGAATATTCTTCGTAAATGGCCAAAATTTATCTTGCATGAAGAGCTTCGTCTTCTCAACACATTCTTCAGCCGTTTGCGCCGTCGACGTCCAAAACCCGTCTACTCCCCCAGTTGGCCATTCCATCTCTCCAGCCCATTCTGTTAATTGGTCTGTGATTCTTTCTAGAGCACCATCGGACATGTCTTGGGCAAACTTTTGCGTGAACTGTCTTTTGTGTTTGAACGCTGCGTGCAGCGCAGACCATGCTTGTTCGGATTCTCTCATATAGCGGTTGTAGTCCTGCTCGGAAGTCTCGTTGGACTCGACGCCCGGAAGAAATAACTGTCTGTAGCTCCAAAGAAGCTCTTTTATGAGCTCTTTGATTTCTGATGCTGAGAGATATTCTACTTCGATGGTTATAGGTGTAGTATGTTCTGCCTTGCTTTGCCGGTACTCGGTAACGACAGACGTGCAGGCGGACCCAATATCGCCCTGTGTTTTTGTAGATGACATTAGCGCTAGCTTTATCTGAGATTGTTGAAGGTATTATAAGGCAACATACCGTTTGAGCGACCCCCGGGAAGTGAAGGAGTGAATTAATGAGACTGCTTTTGCCTACATGATAGAAATGGCATAAGTTTCAACACAAAGAATTTTGATTCGGAGGACCTTACCTTCTCCTGAATCGCCCAGAACGGCGATGGTGCGTGTGTCAGTACCCTGAAAGCGTTGTAAGCCTTTTGCTTCACCTAGAAACTTGCTGACTTCTGGGTCTCCCTCCCTCGAACCGTCGGCCCGCATTTTCTCAATAGCCCTTACAGCCTTTTGGGCTATGCCAGCACCCTGTTTCAGTGCATCCTGGAAGGTGGCCGAGAACAGGGCATGGGGAGGTGCTGCCTCTGCTCTGGCATCATATGGAATGACGGGAGATGGTGGTTCGGGAGTTGGAGACGCTACATAACCAGAAGCCGGCGTCTCCAAGGTTGATGATGAAGATCGCGCCTTGCTGTCTGGAGTGGATGGGGATAGGAATGAGAATGGAGGTGGGTTGGTGTCACTTTTACTTGTTGGACGACTGGTTCGTGCAGGAGGTGTAGTAAAAGGTGACTGTAGTTGAGAAGTCTGTGGCGTCATTGTTCGAAAAGGTGAAGGTGCACTGAATGAGAATGGCTTGGCTCCAGCACCGTTGTTCGGAGATGAAGCATTTTGATCACCGCCACCGAAATTGAGCACAGTATTTGAGCTGATGGTACGATTCGAAGCCCTTTCTCCGAAGACGAAAGCGCCATCAGATGCACGCGAAGAAGAAGGGCCAGGCTGGGGTGAAGAAAACGATAGGTCAACTGCCCACCGAGAGCGGCTGCTGTCACCCTGCTGCGGAGAGGTCTGACCGTCTCCTAACGACAGGCTCTGGAAGAGGATGGATGGTGGGTTTGACGAGGCATCTGCCATGTTATGATTTGATTTTGAGCGGACAATGAAATGACTGAGGTGAATTTCGTTGTTGCAGTATAAAAGAGGATAAACTAGAGACGATAGACAATGGGGCTTGCCATAAATTAAATGCCTCACGCCGGACTGCTATCGTCAGTTTCATATCTGTTGGTTCTGGTGTTAATGCATGTTGGTTCGGTATCGACCAGGGAGAGGGCCACTAAAGGTTTCAGCACATGCATACGACCAATTACAGAAGCTCAAACCTCACTATCGGACCAGCTTCAAGGCCATCAAATGGTGATATGTGAACTTCAGCTTTGCTGTCTTGAGGCTGAGCCAAATTGATCTCTTCCTAGCCTATGGTTTGCCGCGGGGTCCCATATGGCCGAGGCTGTATTGGAATCAGGTGAGGGACCCCCTGCATTTACTTCCGAGTCGCAGTAACTCTTACGCGCCTTATGGAAAATTACTAGAAATCGTAAAACTACTTTTTGACAGAAGCCGTGGGTGCAAACATACGCATTCAAAAGACTTGATCTGTTCACCACTACCGGGAAAGTTCTGACCCCAAGTGCACGAGAAGTTCGGCATTTTCGTAAAGAACGACGAATACAGAGCACCGCATCAAAAGGTGCATTTGGCTTTATTCCTGACGCCGAGATCGTGTCACCAACGCGACTCCCGTATATCCTTTCTTAGCATCGGAAATTTGAGGATTCTCAGCCGCCATCGCATATGTCACTGGGGGTTGGCACCAAGGGGACATCATTGTTTGAGAGCTTATAAGGGAAACGGACTTTGGCATTCCGGGTGCGAGGAACGTGGAAGAACCTCTCAAGACACACATGTGACCATGTTAAGGCATCGGGAGGCAGGTGCAGAAGTGAAGAGAATATGAATTAAGTAGAGATGAATAATACATAACAAATAGTAGATAGAATACCGATCCATACAATATCACGACGCGCGAGAAATCAAGACATCTACTTATCGAGAGCTTGGCTTCGACACTATTTCCCAACAAGGTTAGCAATGAACTCAATAAAGCCCCAGTAGAAATATCTAGTGACTTAAGAAAAGGAGAAATCTCACCATTTGCCAGTACACACCACGCTTGGCAAGAAGATCGTGATGGTTGCCCTTCTCGAGCAACTTGCCATCCCCAAGGACAAAGATCACATCAGCATTTTGAACTGTCGCAAGCCGGTGGGCAACAGCAAGCATTGTACGCCCTTTGCCTGCGCGCTCAAATGCCGCCTGTACCAACTTCTCGCTCTCAGAGTCTAGAGAACTAGTAGCCTCGTCGAGTAGTAAGATGTCGGGGTTACGCATAAGAGCCCGTGCAATAGCTACGCGCTGTCTCTGCCCTCCTGAGAGTGTCACTCCGCGTGAGCCGATGTGAGTGTTATATCCTTCCGGAAGTGAGGCGATGAAGTCGTGGATAGATGCTTCACGGCATACTTGGTGGAGTCTTTCCTCTGTGACGGTGGACTCGTCGACCCCAAGGAGAATGTTTTCCCGAAGTGTGCCTAAAGGTTTGTTAGTGAGGATTGATTTTACTGCAGTGCTGTGTGGTTACTCGTACCTTGGAACAAGCTTGACTCTTGTGCGACCAGTGAGAGGTGACGGCGGTATGCATAGACGTTGTTCGCGGCGATATCCTGGCCATTACACAAGATGCGACCGCCATCAAGATTGTAGAACCTGTACCATGTATTAGTACTCATGATGCACACGTGAGAGAGGTAGTTTTGCTTGCCTTTCAAGAAGAGAAATGATACTTGATTTTCCGCATCCCGAAGCACCAACAAGGGCTGCAAACTGGCCCTTTTCGATAGTGAGACTGAGCCCCCTGAAGACTGGCACATCTCGTGTGGGGTACGTGAAGCGGATGTTATCCAGTTCAATCTTCATACCATCGCCATCAGACTTAAACAGCTCACTGCTCACAGAAGGGTCATCCTTCACTTGACTGTTCCTCAGGTTCAGGATACGGTTGGCTGCTGCACTAACTTGGGCGATGTTGGGGCCGAAACTGAGTGCCCGACCTGTGGTCTCGCCCGCGTTCAAGACAGATATGAAGCACACAAAGAAACTTTCCAGGTTGTACTCGCCTTTGAGGAGCAGGCGACCCCCGTAATACAGTACCAGTGCCTGACATCCGATAGTTGCACTATCTGAGAAAGCAAACAACAAGCTCAACCAGCGAGACTTGTTATATGCATCCATAACTTGGCTGCTGCTGAGAGCACGGAATCGATCGCAAATGGCACCCTCGAGCGTAAGTGATGCCACTGTGCGGAATGCCCCGATTGCTTCAGAAGCAAACTTGGAGCTGTCAGCGAACACGGCATTGTTCATTTCTTCAAATCTGATCTCGTAACGCAATCGCCAGTAGCCAGACCCAAGAAGGATAGGTACAACCACGCAAAGACCCACAAGAGCTAGTTTCCAAGCAAAGGCAAACGCAATGGCAACAGTCCCGGTCAGTGTCCATAGCGCAATATAAACACTGGCCATATTGGAACCCAGGAGCTCTTCAAGCTGTCGTGGATCTCCCGAGCTCCGAGCAGTCATGGTGCCTTGAGAGTGATCGTCATCGTCAAAAAAGGAGATTTGTTGATACAGAATGGACAAAAAGTACTGCTTTTGGTATTTGGCACGAATGGTGCTGGCAGTGCGAGTAGACAAAAGAAACGTGGCACAGTAGCTGATACCCGACGAAATGGCTAGGACAGTCCACATAAGCGACCAAAATTCGCTTTCGTGTCTGACTTTCCCAGAGTCAGGAAGGTATCCAAACACGACGATGACCTTGGCAAATAGCCAAGCTTGGAAGGGGATAGCCGCACCGGCGCAGGCAGAAAAGAACAGAGTCAAAGCCATGATCCACCAGATAGATTGAGTCTCATAGAAGAACCGCCCAAAGCTAGAAAACAGATTCCTCTGCTTCTCAACTTTATTTTCTTCTTTTTCCTGTATCGCGGACTCTGCGTGGCTTTTCTCACGTACAGAAGATGGCAACTCTTCCTTAGCTGGGATCTCAACGTCGTCTGTTGTCTCTCCCAATGATAGAGTTTGAGCATTGACAAGGCTGTAGTAAAGGCCGTTTGGATCCTCGAGAAGACTCTCATGAGTACCCGCTTCAACAAGACGTCCCTGTCTCAATACAATGATCCTATCTGCCTTCTTGATAGTGGAAAGGCGATGGGCGATTGTAATCGTGGTCCTGTTCTTCGAAGCCCTGTCTAACGCTGCTTGGACTATTCGCTCGCCTCGGACGTCGATTGCGCTGGTAGCTTCATCAAGTATGAGAATAGATGGCTGGCGAATAATAGCGCGGGCAATAGCAATTCGTTGACGCTGACCACCAGAAAATTTGGCACCACTTTCGCCAACGGCTGTATCGTAACCCTATAATGACCAGAGGATATTAGTCTTCAGTCTTGTTTGAAATCGGCGCTTGGAGCTACAATCTCAACGAGAAGTCATTGTTCACACTTACATCTGGGAGTTCCTTGATAAACTCGTCGGCAAAAGCTTCTTTGCAAGCTTCTTGGACCATTTCTCGTTTTCTTTCCTCTGGTACGCTCTCCCACTTGGTTCCTATAAGACCATTGACGACATTCTTATAGATTGTATCATTAAAGAGAAACGGTTCCTGTTGAACAAGGCCAATTTGCGATCGCCACCACTTGAGGTTGATGTCATCCAGGCTGTGACCGCACGTAGAAACAGTGCCGTGAAGTTGAATAGGTGTGCTGACTCCCTCTTCCGCGTCGGACTTTTCTTGGGACGCTTGCTGGTTAACTGTATTGTTGTGGCCATCGCCTTGTTCGGGCTTTTTCTCGACAATCCGAGGGATATCGGGTTGGCCCTTGAGACTGTACCACCGTTCGATAAGGCCGACAATCGTGCTCTTACCAGAGCCAGAGGGCCCGACAATAGCAGTAACCTTGCCTTTTTCAAGTCGCAGATTGAGATTATCCAAAATTCTCACATGTGGCCGGCTGGGATAAGCGAAAGTGACGCCTTCTAAGATGATGTCTTCGGTTGCGGAAACACTTGGATCAGTGAGATGTCCAGGGTCAGGCCGGGGTGCATCGATGATGGTAAAGAATTCGCCCGCGGCGATTGTGGCCTTGCTAATCGCAAGAAGTGGTGTGGACATTCGCTCCATCGAAGTCACTATCATCATGACGGAAAACAACACGCTAATAACGGTCAGCATTGCACCAGTCCCGTTTCGTTGCAGAGGGCGAGGGGCTTACACAATGATGGCTCCAAGCTCGTCAATCTTATTTTCGAGCAAAAGCCGGGTTCCGTACCAAAATGCCAGCCCGAAAGCAGCGTAACTGCTGAAGAACTAAATTAAAGTGGTACAATTAGCAACTGGTATCATTCTGAATGAAAAAGAAGGACTCATTTTGACATACCACCAAACCGAATTGAATTGCAATAAATGGGCCAGCGAATCGTGCATGTTTCTTGGCTTCTTCAACAAATCGACCATACTTGTTACCAATTCGAGATTCAGCACCATAGGCTACCACCATTCGAATGCTACTCAAAGCCTCGCTTGCAACGGAAGCCGCCTTAGATTCGGACTATAGTTCCCCAAGTCAGTAGCGATTAAAAAAAGAAGCTCAGATAGAGGATCGTACATCGCCTTGAAGGGTCTGACCCTTGGTGATGAGAGGGAGCAATAGTTTGACGCTGAGGAGAATGAAGACAACTGCAGTAAATGTGACCAGAGAAAGCTGCCAGCTGAATATGAAAGCAATGATGATAGATGAAACCATGGTCGCTGTGAACTCAACGAAAACACCTAATTTCTCGGATATTCCAAGCTGCAGGGTGTTACTCGCAGATGTAATGACATTAGTTGCATATCCAGGAGGCATAGAGTCCAGTACATGGACGCTTTGAGAAAACAGAGATGTAAGAAAATCCTGTCGGATGGCTGCGGAGATTCTGATACCAATCATACGAAAAGCGAACTGAGACTGCGTGAGCATGTGAAGCCAGAATATAACAGCTTAGAGAGATGAAAGCATTACCTTGTTAATGTAACTGAGTACGAGGCGGCCGAGAAAAAGACCAAGCAGGTATAATCTATTGAAATTAGAGATAGAAACAAAGGAAATTACAAAATAGGGAGTTTCAGTCACAAAAAAGAAAAGACATACGAAAGTTCGTTCAGTGTCGATTTAAACTCGTTCTCGGGAAGTGTTCCGGTGCCAGCATAGTCAGAGAATCTGCTAGCGAATTGCCCTGTAATGCGATGAATTCGTTAGAAAATAGCTCCAAAAATCAAGAACCTTTTTTTAAACTTACCAAAAACTATGTTGAGCAAAGGGAGAGTTATTCCAGCGCCGATTGAGGCAGCTACGCCAGCAGCGTAGGCCAGAAAGTCCCAATTGGTGGCATACTTGAACACTCGCTGTGAGAAGAAGATACCAGGGTTAGCTGAATTTCGTTGCCACGCTAGTATAGATCTGGTGATGTTTATACCAAATAGTCTTGAAATTTAGCCTCTCGCTGAGGACTGGACTTGGCACTGCTGCCAGGATTCGACTCTTGGTCCTGCTTTGGCGGCATCGAACGGCTCGCATTTTCCGTCGTGCGTTGTTCCATAATGACTGACTGACTGACTGACTGACTGAGAGATCAGGCGGCTTCAATCAAGGTGCGCAGAGACAAATGCATCAAAGGAAAAAGGTTACTACATAATATAATTTTGTCGGTAAATGTTTTGTCTCCCTTCCGTACTTTCGAGAATAACCAACACAGCGTGTCTGTCTCAGGGTCGAATGCGGGTATGTTTGCTGGCCCCGTTGCGGAGTTTAGGTAGAGCCCGAGTATCCGCTGTGACTAAATAGGCAAAAACATATTGCGTCATCGAGGTTCATAGCAAGCTAAAGGCTTGGCAGGTAGGTACATACGGAGATGCTCAGCTGTGTGCCGCAGTTTTGAAGTGGTGTGGAGGATCGGCAATGAGGGAATGTCACAGGAGGCAGGCGAGGCGGGTTATGCTTAATTTCAGCCCATCCACTAACCAGATTTGCGTTCTTGGCAACCCACCCTTGACATAATGTACTTATTTGAATTGAGTAAAACATGTAGCTTTTTTTTTACCCCATTCACCGTCTAATCGGATGCCCGATTTCATCTTCGTAACATTCTGGCCGCGAAACCCATGTTTGAGTACCTAGGTAGGTAGACTCACGAGAACCCGACTGGCACGCATCAAGTTCCATCAACAACCTCGTTCGATGCTTACAATACGAGGGAAGCGAGGAAATAACTCAACGACACGTCAGGATTATTAGGTAAATCTTACCTTTCTGGTTGGTCCGATTAACAAACGAGCAGAGGTGTGCAGCTAGCCCCTGAGTCAAAACAATGCAATGTTACCCTCATTGTCAGCTTACCAACAGTCATGTGTTAATTCGTCAGAAAGTGCCGCCGTCTAACCGGGTGGCATGTCACTGAGACGGCTAAGCTTTGGTTGGGGACGTGAAAATCATCCACGGTCCCGCGATTCACGGTCCCGCGATCCACGGCCCCGCGGGCCCGTCGGTTACCGATAACGCATGAATACGTCAGACTTCCGTTGATTGTGCAGATTGGCAAGAGAATGGTCTAACATATGTCCCGGCCAAAGACCAGAGCACACGGCACGAGAAACGGACGAAAGTAGTTACATAAGCAGTTAGCTAGCTGGGTCTTTAAAAAAAAAAAGAAAGCAGAGAATGAATCGCAATAATTTATCCTTATTCTCCAAATCAATCCGCGCTTACCTAACTATAATAATCTTCTGGCTAGCTCTTCTTTTTCCAAGATTTGACCCTGTTCGACCAACCTAATTAAAGCCTGATGAATACTCACATCAAGACCTGTGCCCAAGAAATGGGCCATATCGACAACCCAACCATTAAAGTCTCGTATCTCTGTTTCCCTGCCCGCCTCCGCATCCTGAAGCATAGAACTACGATGCTCACTTATCTTGCGGCCGAATGCATACAGTTTTGATTTCAAAATGGGCTGTGAAAATCTTTCAGCCAGCTTGATTCTGGTCTTGGCAAGGTTCTGGTGAAAGTCGTCGCAGCCTGACTGAAATTGATAAATTTGTTCCGCGTAAGAAGAGATAATCTCTAGGCTTGAATCGTGATTTATAAGACCCTGAATGACAGAGCTAGTTTGAAAAAGAAGCTTGTCAAGTACGCGCGTCAAAGGGTCTTGCGAATCATAGCTTGTGAATAATTCTCCCGTTTTGCAACGTAACAAAGTAGTCAGTGGATTGATTGCGGCATTTGTGACGAGCTTTTCCAGCTGGATCAGCCAGAGCTCACCTGAAGAAACTTGCTTTGTCTTCAGAAAGGGTGTGCTGGCGATGTATTTGTTGAAAAGATTATCCGAAGGGCTTTTGTCCGAAGCCCAGAAGACAGGCCCAATAGACGCATCAGCAGGAGCCGCATGAATACTCAAGAAAGGCCCCGCCGATGATACGCCATGATTCACGACGCAGGCTGAAAAGGTAGGGGCGTCACCAGTCTCATATCGACTGGCGACGTATAAAGGACCATACGGAGGCCATAGCTTGCAAACTCCATTCTGTGCAAAAACCACGGAGCTGGATCTTCCCAAGTACCGGCGAAGCCGATCAGCTTCAGCCAATCCAGCCGCTGCTTTGGTGGAGATGAAGACGTTGCGCAGTTTCTTGCCATCTGCCACTTCCTTTACAGGACCATACTGAGGTCGAGTCTCCGTCCACCATTCGACGTTGAACCGCTTGCTCTTGAGCACTTTGCCGCGGTCTGGGTCTACAAGACCTATGCCCTCACATGCTGTCCATTGTGACAGAAGTTCTTTTCTGGGAACAACCAGAGTGATGGGAAGGGGATTGGGTCGCCGGACCATGTGACTTGCGTAGAGTCTGCCTATATTACCAGGACCAACAATGAAGATGCGTTGGTCTGAGTTACTCGAGGCAGTATGGACATGATCTTCGTCATGGTGGCCATTGCTAATAAGAGACCCTCTGAGCTTTGATGAAGTTGGGCGAATATTGGCAGGAGACCAAGCAAATAACTTTGGGGGTAATCTTGTATCAGCAAGAATAGTAGGCAACCAGCTTGGATGGACTTGTGAGGCCATAATCTCCTTATTTCCTTTGGGATTTCAGAGATGTTTGTGATAGAATGAAAGTTGGTAAGGAGTTTGAATTCTTGGGTCGATGGGTATCATAAGCTAATGAATATAGAGGGAGCAGTGGGATCAAGCACGATAAGGAAGTGATGTATATGAGGCAGGTGCCAAGGTATGTTCGAAGCCATGAGGTGATAAACAAGAGAAGATCTCGCAATTCAACAGTATAAAGGATTTGGCACGTACTGCAGAGATGTGGATCCATCGTGCTATGATGGTGTTCTGAGCCACGATTCAGCGTCCGGTAAAGAGACACGATATTGACTGATTGGTCATACTAAGGTACGTTGTATATATACAAAGCTGTGATGCTGACAGCATCATATCAGTCTCACCTCGCGGAAAGTTTACCCCCAGCTCGAGGTCTTGTTGCCTTTTTGCTTGATGCCTTCTTCCTTCCAACCCTCCATCTTCCTCTTGGGTCACTTATTGGGGTTATTGATCTCCATGGAGGGAACGTCTTACGACAACTCTCCTCGTGGGGGGCTACAACTTACTTGGGCCTCGCGGCCGGTCCGCGTAATTCAATGTCTTACCTACCTATGCAGAGCTGTGGAGTTAACAACTGCGGCAAGACTATTCTGGAATAAATCCATAATTAACATTTACATGGGTAGCGTAGTACATATCATTTTGTTTAACATGTTTATGTCCATCTGTTTCTAACTACAACTCCAATATTAATAAGCCCTTCCGACCTGCTTTCACACATTTATTATAGCTGTTGTTTCTTAGTGCTGAGCTTGTTTATAACTGCCGATTCGGATCTCTGCGTTACCTACCCCTGACTCTTGCCTAGCGCTTACTCTGTCTCCACTCTTTTGCGGGATGGATGAAGAGCCCGCTGACTCCTGAAATGAGTCTATGGCTCCTTCGGCTCCTCTAGCCTGGCGTGATGGATGAACCCGCCCCCTGCTACTACGCCTTACTGCTGCAGGAGAGAAAGTTTAGCGGCTTGTTAAGACAAGTGTTCCGTCTATGTCTCCACAAACTCAGCCTCCCTGGCCACGCCCATAGACATTAACAAATCGAGATGCCCTGTATGTAAAAGCCGTAAGGGTGGCGGACCTTTATGCTAGCTTGATTCGACAATGCAGGATGACAGCTGCAGGCATCCTGCACATTTCTTGGAACCTCATGAGAACTCTTCAGGAGCTACGTCAGACTACTGACAAGATATAAGATTAACGAATAAAAGTGCCTCAAACGCGGGCTATTTGCGGTTAGGCAAGATCACGTGCTGTCCCTTAGTGTACCTCGACTAACTGGAGGTACCTCTTATCAGCTATAACATGCACCAAGATTTAGGTATATCAGTTCCCCCATCAATCAATTGGGTCTCGGCGATAGGAAAATCACCCTATACGATGGTCCCTGTCGGTACGGACTGTAGCCTTATGAGATCTAAAGGGATATAGCCGTCGCTGGTGTAACAGGATAGTCGTGTCGGCAGGCGTATCGAGGCATGAGACGAAGGATTTGGTGTGTGTGGAGCTCTGAAGACACATATGTCAGTAAATTTGTCTTTATTCTCACTGCATTGGAGCAAGAGACCATTCGCAGGTCTTATTCTGACAGCTCCCAGTGTGATTGGGCGTGATTGGATTTATCCAAGAACGTCAGGTGTGATATGATACAGACGACCCGCCTCCCAATCCTGAGACCCCCCAAAAAAAGCTATAGATCATAATGGCTGCTCTGTCATGCTAATACCTGCAGAATATGTTGTAACGTCTCAAGAAAGCACGTCACTCAATGTAGATGAAAGTGACTTCTGAAAATCTAAGACAAAGGGGAAGATAGACGCGGCATTTACTCAGAAGGCGTGTTGCATGCATTACGTATAAAACTTTGCCAGGACAGACTCGGTTTCCATAAGAAGAAGGTGATTATAGTGAAGAAGCATAGCCGAGCGGTTTACGTGAGACGTGCACAAAGTGGATGCGTTACATAGAAGGCTCAAATGAGACAATAGTGACGCTGTGTCCCATTGCATAGTTATAAAGGCCGCTGACTAGGTAACAGCGGACAAACTCAAAAAGTAGCATACATTATATAGTGAACACCAATAAGAATGTACTGAAGGCATAAAAGCCGCTGACGAGTAGACGCAAAGTATACTCGCAAGGGAGCATAAGTTACATATATGGCTATAGTGAGATGAGACATCCTGTTACATGGGTATAGAAACTGCTAATAAAGAACCCAGGCGAACCAAGGCCGAAGGTTTGGATTCATGTACCATATACACAGGAACTAAGTTGCATTGTATGTGGGACGGCTTACTTGTGTCTGTACAGAAAAGGTAATGACAATGAGATTGTCTGCGGGAAAAGGCTTGCTTACGGGATTTCGTAAATAAGAAAGGTATCTCGTTGCGCCTCTTCCTGTGGCCGGCGACAATACTCGGGCTATCATGCACCAACAACGTGATCCTTCGTGGGGGTACAGATCCTTCGCCCAGAACCCAACAGGGAAGCCTGATAGAACCAAGATGTCAGATTCACACAGTCAATGTGATGTACCCGTATATCCGTGGCCGCATGGATACATTTCTTTGAGTTGGTCTAAATCATCTATAAAGAAGACCATCGTTGAGAACAGTTCTTGGAGTTGCTTCAGCTATCGTTAACTCATACTCTCAGTTCTATCCATACCCACCTGCTTATATTATCACCTGTTTTCATCCTCGTGAGATGGCATCCCTCAACAACACAAACCAGGGGCAACCTGACCCAACTGCGCCACTCTTTGACGCAATTGGTGACGCCGAAAGTCTTTGCGAGCAGGTAACTCGATACTTTGGCTTAGACCAAGTCAAGATCGAAAACATCTTGCCAGGGACGCCATTTCAGTGTGACGTTATGGATTCTGCTGTCAAAGATGGGCGACGTGCTGTTGGTCATGTCGCCTTTGAAATTCCCGAAGACGTTGACAGCACACGCTTGGCCGCTGCTTGGAAGGAGACTGTGCGACAGACTCCAGCCTTGCGGACCTGCACATATGCCTCAAAGGCTGGAGATGTCTTTCAAGTCGTCTTGAGAGAGAGTTTTGTTTTCTCTTGGATGTACTGGACATCCTCCGACTCCAAGGAGGCCGTGGTGCAGGATGAAGCTGCTGCTGCAATATCTGGGCCGCGTTGCAATCGATTCGTTCTTATGGACAACCCTGATACAAAAGAACGACTTCTCATCTGGACATTCAGCCATGCTCTGGTGGATAGTGCATTCCAAGAACGTATCCTTGGGCGAGTTCTCAAAGCATACAAGGACGCACATGATGAACACCCCCGCCAGCCTGAGACACCAGACTCCTCCCAAGCTACCCCCGAGGAAGACACAGATCCAAGCCCATCCAGAATGCTAAAGCTTCCTCAAGCTGCGGACATGGAGCGCGCCACTCAGTTTTGGAAGGAACACTTCAACGGCCTGGATGCTTCTGCGTTCCCGCACTTGTCTTCCCACTTGACTATGCCCTCTCCAGATGCGCAGGCAGAACATCGCATCTCCTACTCATCTCCAACCCAGAAGAAGTGGTCTAGCACTACTGTATGTAGAGTGGCGCTCGCAGTCTTGTTGTCTCGCTACACACACTCGCCTGAAGCACTGTTTGGTATCGTGACCAAACAGGCTCCCATGTTGGAGGAACATCAGCTTGGGATGGATGGTCCAACACGCACGGTAGTGCCTATCCGTGTTAATTGCACCTCTGACCAGTCTGTATCGGATGTTATGGGTGCAATTGATGCCCATGATCAAGTCATGCGCCAGTTTGTACATGCTGGCCTTCGCAACATTAGCAGCACCGGAGATGATGGATTTGCCGCTTGTGGATTTCAAACCGTCCTGCTGGTTACCGATGATGACACTGAGGCAGCTGCCACTTGGGAGATTCTCCGAAGGACAGATGAATCAGAAAACTTTATTCCCTGCACAAATCGTGCGCTCCTACTCAGCTGTCAGTTTGACAGTCAAGGTGTGCAATTGGTGGCAAGGTACGACCAGAGTGTCATCGACCCCCATCAGATAGCTCGATTCCTCAGGCTGCTGGGATGTCTAATCGAGCGTCTACAGAGCTCGACAGACAAGTTGTATTCTGTTGGACACGTTGGCGTGGTGACGCGTGAGGACCGGGCAGAGATCGAGAGTTGGAATTCAGAACCTATACAGGCACAAGACACGCTGATCCACAGCGAGATGCTGAAATGGACTGCTGATTTTCCAAACGAGATTGCCGTCGCCTCTTGGGATGGAGAATGGACTTATGCCGAGTTGGACCGAGTCTCCTCGCGACTGGCTCAACATATCAGGTCGATTGACTTGGGCAAAAAGCAGGCGATACTCCCACTTTACTTCGAGAAGTCAAAGTGGGTCGTTGCTTCAATGCTTGCTGTGCTCAAAGCTGGTCATGCATTCACACTCATCGACCCAGGCGATCCACGGGCCAGAGTTTCACAGGTCATCAATCAAACCGCTGCAACAATCGCCCTCACTTCCAGGCTCCACTGCAGTACTGTACAGGATATCGTTGGCCGATGCATCGTGATCGATGAAGACCTTATCCAGTCGTTGACGCAGACAGGCGATGGTGAACTATCAACGTTCATACCAAAGCCACAGGATTTGGCATACGTTATTTTCACTTCTGGAAGTACGGGTGATCCAAAAGGCATCATGATTGAGCACCAAGCGTTCTCCTCTTGTGCTATCAAGTTTGGCCCTGCGCTAGGCATCAACACCGAGACCCGCGCTCTTCAATTCGGCTCTCATGCGTTTGGTGCTTGTCTGCTGGAAATTATGACAACTATGATCCACGGCGGTTGTGTCTGTATCCCTTCCGATGATGACCGCATGAACAATGTCCCTGACTTCATCAACCGAAACAAAGTCAACTGGGCCATGGTAACGCCGTCTTATATATCCACGTTAGCACCTGACGCTGTCCCTGGACTACAGACCTTGGTCCTGGTTGGAGAACAGATGTCAGAATCAGTCAATGAAACCTGGGCTCCTCGAGTTAAGCAACTCTTGAACGGTTACGGGCAGAGTGAGAGCTCCTCTATTTGCTTCGTTGGCAAAATCGAGCCGCATTTCTCCGAGCCGAATAACATCGGTCGAGCAGTAGGTGCGCATTCCTGGATCATTGATCCAGATGATTCAAACTGTCTTGCCCCCATCGGCGCCATTGGAGAGCTTGTCATCGAGAGTCCAGGCATCGCGCGCGATTACATCGTTGCTCCACGGTCGGATAAGTCACCCTTCATTATGACGGCCCCAACGTGGTATCCATCAAAGCAGTTACCAGACGGAATCAAGTTCTACAAGACAGGAGACCTTGCACGTTACGCTTCTGATGGTACTATCGTTTGCCTTGGCCGCATGGATTCACAAGTCAAGATCAGAGGGCAGCGGGTTGAGCTGAGTGCAGTGGAAACACACCTCAAACAACAAATGCCTGATGAAATGGCGGTTGTGGTCGAGGCCATCAAGAAGCCAGATTCGTCCAGTACAATGTTGGCTGCTTTCTTGATGAGCCCGTCCAAGTCTGAGGAAGACATCCACATCTTGAATCAGAATGCTACCAGAGAGATCAACTTGAGACTGGAGCAAGTTCTTCCTCGACATTCCGTTCCGTCTTTTTACATTTGTATGGACGACCTTCCCCGTACTGCCACCGGCAAGGTTGATCGAAGAAAGCTTCGTATAATGGGTAGTAAGCTTTTGCGTGAACAGACTCACACGGCAGTCTCCCACACGAATCGAGAGTCCATCTCTTCGGCGGTTGATATAGATGCCAAGTTGGAGGAGATTTGGATCCGCGTCTTGAATCTTGAACCGAACTCTGCCAATATCGGAGCAAGCTTCTTCGAGCTTGGCGGTGACTCCATCACCGCAATTAAGATAGTCAACATGGCAAGGTCAGCCGGGAAGGAGCTGAAGGTTTCTGATATCTATCAAAACCCCACGCTTGCTGGCCTCAAGGCTCTCATCAGCGGTTGCAGCTCGGTCAAGACTGGCTCGGAATCATACATCCCTATTCCAAAAGCAACCCGGGACGGCCCTGTTGAACAGTCCTATGCTCAAAGCAGAATGTGGTTCTTGGACCAGCTGGAAGAAGGGGCTTCATGGTATCTGATACCCTTCGCCGTCCGCATGAGAGGGCCAGTGGACATCGATGCACTTACCAGGGCTATACTAGCCCTGGAACAAAGGCACGAGACCCTGCGGACTACCTTTGAGAACCAAGACGGGGTTGGCGTGCAGATTGTTCACAAAAAGCTCGCCAAGGGGCTGAATGTGATCGATCTATCAGACGGCGAACATAACGGCTACTCCGAGATGCTATACAAGGTGGAGACTACTCCATTCAACCTGACATCTGAAGCTGGATGGAGAACATCGCTGATACACTTGGGCGAAGATGATCATGTCTTCTCTATCGTGATGCATCACATCATCTCTGATGGGTGGTCCATTGACATACTAGGACGGGAGCTGAGTCAACTCTACGCTGCCGCTCTTCAGACACGAGATCCTCTGTCAGCAGTCAGCCCACTCCCAATACAATATAGCGACTTTTCCATGTGGCAAAAGGAAGAGACGCAGGTGGTTGAGCATGAGAAACAACTAGAGTACTGGAAGAAACAACTTGCAGATTCCTCACCTGCCAAGATCCCAACAGACTTCCCTCGACCAGCTCTACTGTCTGGTGAAGCAGGTGTCGTGCCAGTCACCATCGATGGTGAGCTATACCAGAAGCTACGAGAGTTCTGCCACAAGCATAACTCAACAGCGTTTTCCGTGCTTCTGGCGGCTTTCCGTGCTGCGCATTATCGTCTCACCGGAGTTGACGATGCTGTCATCGGAGCACCCATCGCTAACCGTAATCGATGGGAGTTGGAGAACATGATCGGTTTCTTCGTCAACACACAATGCATGCGAATCGCCGTTGATGATAAAGACACATTTGAGAGCCTAGTCCGCCAGGTCAGGTCAACAACCACGGCCGCTTTCGAGCATGAAGATGTTCCCTTTGAGCGGGTCGTATCTGCACTTCAACCTGGGTCGAGAGATCTGTCACGAACTCCGTTAGCGCAACTCATGTTTGCTGTCCATTCGCAAAAGGGTCTCGGAAAGTTCGAACTGCAGGGTATTGAGTCAGAGCCTATCTCAAGCAAGGCATATACCAGGTTCGACATCGAGTTTCACCTGTTCCAAGAGGCTGGCGGGCTTAAGGGCAGCTGTAACTTTGCTACAGATCTATTCAAGCCTGAAACCATTCAGAACGTGGTCAGCGTGTTTTTCCAGATTCTGCGTCATGGCCTCGATCAGCCTCTAACCCCCATCTCGGTCCTCCCGCTTACTGATGGACTGGAGGAACTTCGGAGGATGGGCCTACTCAAGATCAACCGAGTCGAGTACCCACAAGATTCGAGTGTTGTTGATGTCTTCCGTACCCAAGCCGATGCTTGCCCCAACTCTCTTGCCGTCGTCGATTCTTCCTCACGCCTTACTTATGCAGAGTTGGACCACCAGTCTGACCTGCTCGCGGCATGGCTTCGCCGACGGAACATGGCACCCGAGACCCTGGTCGGAGTTCTAGCACCAAGGTCTTGCGAGACTGTTGTTGCCTTTCTTGCTATCTTGAAAGCTAATCTGGCATATCTACCGCTCGACGTGAGGTCTCCTACTGCTCGCATGAAGGATATCCTATCAGGCTTGCCCGGGCACGTAATAATCCTTCTAGGTTCTGGTGTGATTGCTCCTGAGTTTCAACTGCCGGACTTGGAGCTGGTACGTTTCACCGACGCTTTGGAATATCATGGCAACAACGGTGTAAACGGCCACGTATCTACAGACTTGTTGTACCCTTCCGCAACAAGTCTTGCATATGTGCTATACACCTCCGGATCAACTGGCAAGCCCAAAGGCGTTATGATTCAGCACCGTGTCATTCTGCGACTTGTCAAGGGCAACATTATCCCAGACTTCCCCTCGGAAGCGAGGATGGCTCATATGTTTAATGTTGCCTTTGATGGTGCGACTTATGAGATCTGGCATATGCTTCTGAATGGCGGAACCGTGGTCTGTATTGACTATATGACTGCTTTGGACGGTAAAGCGCTTGAGGCTGTCTTTGCCCAGGAGCAAGTCAATATTGCGATGATGGCGCCCGCGTTGCTCAAGATGTATTTGACCGACGCTCGCGATGCTATGAAGAATCTCGATATCCTTATCGCCGCTGGAGACAGGCTTGACGGCCAGGATGCTGTCGAAGCGCTAGCACTTGCCAAGGGTCGATGCTTTAACGCATATGGCCCAACTGAGAACGGAGTTTTCAGTACTCTGTACAACGTTTCCGGGAACGAATCCTTCCACAATGGTGTTCCTCTTGGGCGACCAATCAACAATTCTGGAGCCTACGTCATGGATCCTAATCAGCAGCTTGTGGGTATTGGCGTCATAGGAGAGCTTGTTGTTACTGGAGACGGTCTTGCTTGTGGTTATAGCGACCCAGCGCTTAATAAGAACCGCTTTATCAACATCACAATCGATGGTGAGACTGTGAGGGCATACCGGACAGGTGATCGAGTCCGTGCCAGGATAGGAGACGGCCTTATTGAGTTCTTTGGACGCATGGACACACAATTCAAGATTCGAGGTAACCGTATCGAGGCGGGTGAGGTAGAGTCTGCTATCCTCAGCCACCAATCGGTCCGTGACGCTGCTGTCGTCCTCCGGGAGGATGATGGGCAACAACCAGAGATGGTCGGATTTGTTGTTGCAGACGATGACCACTCCGTCGAGCAAGAAGAGACGGGCAATCAAGTCGAGGGGTGGCAAGACCACTTTGAGAGTGGCATGTACTCCGATATCAGCGACGCAGTAGACCAATCGGCTATCGGAAATGACTTCAAGGGCTGGACATCCATGTATGACGGTAGCGAGATCGACAAGGCAGAGATGCAAGAGTGGCTTGACGACACCATACAGACACTGCATGACGGTCAGGTACCGAAGCATGTACTCGAAATAGGAACTGGTAGTGGCATGATATTGTTCAACCTCGACGCCGGGCTACAAAGCTACGTGGGTCTTGAGCCGTCCAAGTCAGCGACCGAGTTTGTGAACAAGGCGATCGAGTCTATCCCAGCATACGCAGGAAAGGCCAAGGTTCACGTTGGTACAGCTACAGATGTGAACAAACTTAGTGGGCTGCACCCAGACCTCGTGGTGTTCAACTCTGTCGTTCAGTACTTCCCTACGCCCGAGTACCTGACGGAAGTTGTGGAGACCTTGGTTCGGATTCCCGGTGTCAAGCGCATCTTCCTTGGTGATATAAGATCTTATGCCATCAACAGACATTTCCTTGCATCGAGGGCGATTCATACGTTGGGCAACAATGCAACCAAGCAGAGTGTCAGGCAAAAGATTGCAGAACTTGAAGACCGTGAGGAGGAGCTACTTGTTGAGCCAGCCTTCTTCACCACGCTGCAAGACCGACTTCCAGACTTGATCAAGCACGTTGAGATTCTTCCAAAGAACATGAAGGCCATAAACGAGCTTAGCGCTTACCGTTATGCGGCTGTCATACACTTACACGATGACTTAGGCGAATCGACACAGCCTGCGTATTCGATTGAGAAGAGCCACTGGATCGACTTTGGTGCTTCTGGTATGAACAGAGATGGTCTTTTGGACCTCCTGCGACTCTCGAAGAACGCTACGACTGTGGCTGTCAGTAACATCCCTTATGATAAGACTACCTTTGAGCGACAGATTGTTGAGTCGCTTGATAATGACAACAAGGATGAGACGCAGAGTGCACTAGATGGTCCGGCCTGGATCTCGGCAGTTCGCTCCGAAGCGGAAGGCCGCTCAACTCTCTCTGTTCCTGAGCTTTCCCAGCTTGCGAAAGAAACTGGGTTCCGTTTAGAAGTCAGTGCAGCACGGCAGTGGTCGCAGAGCGGTGCGCTGGATGCCGTCTTCCATCACTACCCGACTTCTCAAATGGGTAGCTCTAGCCGTACTATGATTCGATTCCCTAATGACAATCAACTGCGAGTATCGTCAACTCTTGCCAACCGACCGCTGCAGCGACTGCAGAGACGTCGTGCCGCATTGCAGGTCCGTGAGCGGCTCCAGTCTTTGGTCCCATCGTACATGATTCCTACCAGCATAGTTGTGCTTGAGAAGATGCCCCTTAATGCCAATGGAAAGGTCGACCGAAAGGAACTTGCACGTAGGGCCCGAATCCTACCCAAGGCCCAGGCGGCCGCGCCGGTGCCAGCGTTCCCTATCAGTGACATCGAGATCATATTGTGTGAGGAGGCAACCGAGGTATTTGGAATGGAAGTCAAGATTACCGATCATTTTTTCCAGCTTGGTGGACACTCCCTCTTGGCTACAAAGCTCATCTCACGGATCGACAACAGACTCAAGGTCCGCGTCACTGTCAAGGATGTATTCGATCACCCAGTGTTTGCAGATCTGGCGGCCATCATCCGTCAAGGCTTGACTTTACAGAACCCAATCGCCGATGGACAGGACAAGCAGGCATGGTCCTCACGGGTTGCCCCTCGCACCGAGACCGAGAAGATGTTATGTGAAGAGTTTGCTGCAACTCTAGGCATCCAAGTTGGAATCACAGACAACTTCTTCGACCTTGGCGGGCATTCGTTGATGGCTACCAAGCTAGCTATGCGAATTGGCCATCGATTGAACACCATGATTGTGGTCAAAGACATCTTTGATCACCCTGTTCTTTTCCAGCTCGCGAAAAAGCTGGAGGCGGCTCAATCCCAGAGCAGCAACGAAGCGACCCATGATATACAGAGAGCTGATTACGCTGGATTCCAGCTCCTCGACTTACAAGATCCTCAGGAATTTGTTGATCGTGAAATTCGACCTCAGCTTGAGTCTTGCTATGGAGCCATTCAGGACGTCTATCCATCTACGCAGATGCAGAAGGCCTTCCTATTCGACCCCACAACTGGTTACGCGAGAAAGCTCGTGCCATTTTACATAGACTTCCCTCGCAATTCGGACTCTGCTACCCTAGTCAAAGCTTGCCAGCTTTGGGTCCAGAAGCTGGACATTTTCAGGACAGTCTTCCTGGAAGCTGCAGGCGAGCTGTATCAAGTCGTCTTGGACCACCTCGACATGGACATTGAGACGATTGAGACTGAACAGAATGTGAACACGGCGACAAGCGATTATTTGGATGAGCATGCAAAAGACCCTGCCCGTTTGGGGCATCCCTTGATACGAATCGCCATTATGAAGACGGCATCATCGGTGCGAGTTATACTGAGGCTATCTCACGCTTTGTATGACGGCTTGAGCTTCGACTACATGGTACGCGGTCTTCACATTCTCTACAATGGCAGACCCCTTCCACCACCAACACAATTCGCGCGGTATATGCAGTACATTGCCCATAGCCGCAAAGACGGCTATGAGTTCTGGCGTGATGTGATTCAAAATTCGCCCATGACGGTTCTAAGTGATCCCAGCATCCGCAGTGGCCGGAAGGAACTCCCAGATACCAAGGCCGTCAATTTGTCAGAGGTCGTTACCGTTCCCATTCAGGCTATTCGAAGCAGCATCACCACACAGGCGACAGTCTTCAACGCCGCTTGTGCTCTAGTGCTGTCGCGGGATTCTGGTTCAAACGAGGTCGTCTTTGGTCGAATTGTATCCGGCCGTCAAGGCCTTCCTGCTGTTTGGCAAGATATCATTGGACCTTGTACAAACGCGGTACCAGTACGTGCTCGCATAGGAGGAAATCAACAACAACTGCTTCGCGATATGCAAGACCAATATCTCCGCAGTTTACCTTACGAGACGCTTGGGTTTGAGGAGCTCAAGCGCAACTGCACTGATTGGCCGGAGGAAACCACGAATTACTCTGTTGCAGTCACATACCATAATTTCGAGTACCATCCGGAAAGTGAATTAGGACAACAGAAGGTTGAGATGGGGGTCTTGGCGAAGCATGTTGAGCTCCGCAAAGATGAGCCGCTTTATGATTTGGCCATAGCAGGAGAGGTTGAGCCTGATGGAATCAACCTCAAGGTTACGGTTATCGCAAAGGCGCGGCTATTCGACGAGGAAAAGGTGAGGCATGTTCTGGAAGATGTTTGCCAGACATTCCAAACTTTAAACTCGTCTCTGTGATGAGAGTAACAAGCATAAAGAGAAAAGTAATCTAGCTTGAGTTAGAAGCTTATATAGGTAGTTATTAGTGGTAAAGAAGAGGGATAGATTTCCTATCGAACGTTAGTCCTGGTATTGGCTTTTGAAATAATCCTTTTTTTAACTTTGCTATATACCTCCTGTGAGAAACGGCATCCCTTTATATGCCATCAGACGCTTTAACGAATTCAATACTAGGGCAGCTCGCCAGCAGGCATCGATGTGTTGGCACTTTGACGGGAGTAAAACCCTAAACCGATGGAGCATTATTGACTAGATAATCAATGGACCATAACCTAATCACGCAACAAGTCAAGGGGCGGCACATCAACCCAACGCCATGCCTAATCACAGTGTTAGCTATCCCTCCTTATATCAATCTCGGCTCTTTAGGTCTACGGTCATAGCAGCGTTCTATAGCATCGAACTGACAATCTCATTCATCAAGCTCAGCGCGAATTTTAGTCTATCTCTTAATACAACTCCCCCTTGTTAAATGTCAGGTGGCATACCATACAGTTAACTCACAGTATAGAGCATCTGCTGTAATGCCAAATCCAAGCTATTTATTCAGTCAATCGGTAACTAGTGCAGATACTTGTTAAGATAGGTGGATGTGGTCAGGCATCGACTACGTGAAAGGCCCAGGAGCTCACGCCAACCTGATACTTTATATTTACAATCGTTCTTTGTTAGGCGTATAGCCCTTGGACTTATAGTACCACTTTATAAAGCAAAATAGAAATTCGTTTGTTACTAGAACGTACAATCAAGACGCAGTTGCCGGCCCCAGTGGAAAGCAGTCAAAATGTAAGTGATAGCTAAACAACTAACTGTTAAACAGGATGATTTTGGCCTAATTACTGATTCTCTGGTTTAAGACTCAGGTGCAAATGGAGACCTCATACAACCAGTGGGCAAGAAAAAAACACAGGAGTGTGGAGACCTGGAACGATGCCCGTTTCCACAGTATAGATCGAGGTATCTAAAAGAACTAGAGGTTTTTCAAGAAAGAAAATTTATCAAGAAAAGCAGCAGCAGCAGTTCCATCTATGCGAGAAGCAACAGAAAGAAGATCAACACAACAGGCGATGGTCAGATACCCGACTCAGTCGCCGTACCCATGTTTCTGTTCTTATCGATTCTTCCTGAAAGGCTGGCCCACGATACTACGGTTCAATAATACGACTATCGCGTCTCTCAATCGTCTCAGCGCCAGCCTTCTCGGAGAATCTGACATCCTCTTCGTGTACAATGCTGACATCACCGAAGATCTCATCAATTTCCTCAAGAGATTTGCCTGAAACGGGGGTTAGTAAATCTCTATCAACTTCTCATGGACAATCTTACCTCGAGTTTCGGGATAAACGAAGAAGAATACAAGGGCACAAAGTGCGTTGGTAAGGACGAAGAGGATCTAGAGAATAGTTAGGATTGATCATGACTCAATGGTGGGTTTCGGCTTACGTAGTACTTCCAGCCAACTTCTGCCAAGGCTATTGGCGAGCATTGGGTGATAATTAGACTGATAGAGTAGTGAATTACCTGAACAATAGCGTTTGCTTTGGCTCGGAGCTCAGTGGTGAATACCTCAGGACTATCCATTGTTAACATAAGCCAACCGACATCTCAAGGTTCACTCACGGGATAATCCAAGTCATCGGCCCGAGAAGAGCAGAGTAGTTCGCCGAAACAGCAAAGATGCACGCGATAAGGCCTCTTTGTGCAGCAGCAGTGGTGGGCATACCAGGAACAGCAGGAAACCTAGCCGCCAGAATCGTAATGATTAAGTAACAAACCGAAAAAAACGAACAACTGGTAATCAGAATCTTCCTTCGACCGATCTTGTCGACAAAGAATAATGAAAGAAAACAAGCCACTGGCGAAACAGACCCATAGAGTCCACTGACGAGAAGCTGACGCTCTTCGTTGAACTGTAGCGTAGCATAGATAGCAGTTTGGTAATACTGCACAAACGAAATGCCGGATAACATAGCAGCCGCCCAGACGAAAGCACCGACAAAGAACCTCTTTCTGAATGAGGGAGTCTTAATCAGGTCACCCCATGTGAGACGGCCCTGGGCTTGCTGCTCTTCGGAGATGTTAACCTGAATCACCGTAAATTCTGTTTGGCACCATTCCTCGTTGGTGCCGTCGAAGTGGTAACTTCTGAACGCCTTCTCAGATTCATCATGGCGGCCCTTGAGGCACAGCCAGCGAGGTGACTCGCTAAGGAAGAGAACACCTACTCCCAGCATGAGAGCGGGGATGCTCTGAATTGCGAAGCCGAGACGCCATTGGTTTGGGTTTTCCCATTTCCCTTCAGCCACGCCTACCCAGAGGGCGACGAAGAAGCCCCAGGTGGCCACTGAGTGTGTAAGCGTTGAGGGAGGGTTGATTAGGGGCGGTCGACGTACTCATTTGGTTGACGGCGGTGACTCTAGCACGCTCATGAGTCTGGACATGGATTAGTACTGTTTTTAATGGCGATGCGAAGAGTTGATTTACCTTGGCAATTTCTGCTCCGAAGACCGGAGATACACCTGTGATGGTACCGACGGCGAATCCAACCAACATGCGACCGATGATAACTGCACTATAGCTCAGAAGAGTCACTCGTAAAATTCAATATGACTTACGCATTGCAACGTGAGCAGCTCCAGCCATGATGGCACCACCAATGACTCCCCAAATGCATCCAAAAGCAATGGCCTTACGACGACCAAGGCGGTCGCTGGTGATACCGACAGAAGCACTACCCAACCATGCTGGTAACGTTTAGTACCTGGATCAGAGTGAATATGTTTGTTCTTACCTCCTGCTTGGTACATGGACACGATTGCACCTCGAAGAGGTGGAGGAGGATTACCGAAATAATTGGTAAAGGTGCCCAAGGCCAAGCTGGGGGTAATGATACCCGAATCACTGACCTATCAGCACTGAAGAAGGTGGTAGATTGATATGACTTACAATCCATATAGAAAACCTCCAATTCCGAGGAAGATGGATGTTAAGAAAGGCTTGCTCAGCCAAGCGTCACTCTTCATATTTACTTGTTTGCCCTGAAGTGATAACACTGGTAATTGTTCAGCTCTGTTCGATGCTCTCACCCGATCTCTTTATCTTCCCTTGCCGGATAAACAGTTTGTTGTGGGCACAGATCATCTAAAACTGCCACTTGCTTAGCGAGCGTGGGGACCCCGCGTTGAGGAACGTGGTCCATAAGTTACCCTTTGCCGTTTAGAATGCGGGGGTAGCAAGCCTTTGGGAATAAGCGATAGTGCTTGGCACGTAGGTCACAATAAAATAGACACACCAAAGGTCTCTCGCCATATAAAGATTAGAATAGTGACAAAAAGTCTTTAGGTCAGTTTTAGAGAATACCTTGACTAGATATATCTGTAAGCCTCTTCTGGCGTGCCTGTTTTATTTTTGCCCACCTGCTTGGTTACAAGACCAAGAGTCATTAGAGCATCCTTTATAACCCTTGGTATGATTCGTGACGTGGGGGTGGCATTTCTTTCGGCAGTTTGAGGTGGCAGTTGATCCAATAAGACCGAGTTGCATTACAAATGCACGAATTTAAGCATGTTTATTACCAGGTGACACCAGGTACAAAGTCTGTATCCGTCTGGTCAGTGCTTTGATTTGTCTACATTACCATTTGCCAAGATGGTTGTCAAACTTTTCGTCTATGCCGCTGTCGCGGTAGGTCTGAGTTATCTCGCCCTCATTTTTCCAAGAGTATGTTCTGGTCACCAACACAACCTTTCAGCTTTCTAACCCTTCTCAGCTCCAACAAGAATGGAAACTCTACTCTCATCGCTCCCAACTCCCCCCCGGTCCCAAGACCATCAAGACCGGCATCCGTAAACCGTGGCTCTGGTTCCAGCAACTCAGCCAGCAATACGGCGACGTAGTCTACCTGCAACTCGGCCCCACGCCAACTATTATCCTCGGCTCTGCCCAAGCAGCATGGGATCTGCTCGAGAAGCGCGGCGCAGTATTTTCCTCACGACCACGATTCATTATGGGTGGTGAACTGCTGTCAGATGGTATGAGAGGCCTTATGTCGCCGTATGCGTCATACTGGAGACGCTGGAGAAAGCTATTGCATAGTGGGTTCATGCAGAAGCAGAGTGAGACGTATCGTCCCATTCAAAGCCTTGAGAGTAAAGTCTTGATGTACGAGCTTTTGAAGAGCCCTCAAGACTTTAGGATGCACTTAGAGAGATATGCTGCCAGTGTGATTGTTACCGTCACTTATGGGAGGAGAGTCGAGGATGTGAGGAGTGACATCGTAGTTAGGCGAAACGCTGAAGCTATGGAGCGTCTGACTATGGTCAAGTAAGTCCCCCAGGTATTCACCACGGTACAAGCTGACAATGGGTGTCTTGCAGCATTCCTGGCAAGTATGCTGTTGAGCGTTATCCCGCCCTCAAGTACATCCCGAGCTTCCTTGCTCCTTGGAAAAAACAAGTCCTGGAGCAGCGTGAGAAGGATATCCAACTGTACACTGAACTCATGGATGAAGTTCGCGAAAGGATAGCTAGAGGTAGTGCACCGACCTGCTTCGCCAAGCATCTTCTCGAAGAACAGCATAACCTTGGTATGACGGATCTCGAAATCGCTTATACAGCAGGCTCACCATTCGGTGCTGGTGTTGAAACTGTAAGCACATCCTTACTTTCATACAAGCATTACTGACCATATTAGTCTGCAGGATCACTAGCTAGTTTCTTCCTAGCCTGTGTCAAATTCGGACCCCAATTCATCCCCAAAGCCCAAGAAGAACTTGACCGCGTGGTTGGAAGTGATCGGCTCCCCACGTTTGAAGATTTGCCCAGACTTGAGTATGTCCGTGCCATCGCATCCGAAACTCTCCGCTGGAGACCCGTCGCTGTACTTGGTGGAACACCCCATGCTAGTACAGCGGATTATGTATATAAGGGCATGTTTATTCCCAAGGGAAGTACGATTATTGCTCCTCTATGGACGAGTGAGTATCTTACCCGTTGTGGTGCGACAGGCTTTGCTAATGATAATAGTTCATCTTAATGAGGCAGATTTCCCACAACCGCACGAGTTTAGACCTGAGCGCTTCATGGAAGAGCGCGAATATCCTGGCACACTAGGACACAGCGCATTTGGCTGGGGACGTCGTATCTGTCCTGGTATGCATCTTGGCGCTGCGTCCGTAACGCTTAACATTGCGCGTATTCTATGGGGCTTTGAAGTCAACCCCGAGAAAGATAACAAGGCACGAGACCTTGAGGTTGATATGTAAGTTCCTCACGGCGGTGTTGGACTTCGGAAGTGATGATATTAATGATTTATAGCTTTGCCTACTCCGAAGGATTCAACTCGAGTCCGTTGCCGTTTCCTTGCTCAATCAAACCTCGTTCCGAGAGGCATATCGAGGTCATTGAGAGGGAGTATGGAAAGGCTCTGAAGGATTTGGTTGAGTATACTGCTATTACCAGTAAAGTGTCCTAGCGGCCAAGCACGCTGTTCAAGGACGATTGGATGTTGGATAATGAAAAGGATTGGACTACTTCGTAGAAGTACAGGATTATTAGACACACAAATATCACCAAGGATATTAGGAAGTTCAATATGATTTGTTGGTTTTCCATAACCATTTTTCCGTGTTGGTAGCCCGGATTGAATCAGTCACTGAAGTTAACTAACTTCTTCAACGATTCAACAGCAGCTTGCGTATACTCATTCATATCGGTATTCTCCCCTTCAAGCCCATCAAAAACCTCCACACTCAGCCAACTTCTAAATCCAGTCTTCAGCACCGCAGCCACCATGTCCTGCACTGGCAAATATCCGCCGTCGCACGGCAGCGGCCTATAGTCATGACTCCATCTCGCTCGGGGTCTACTGCCCTGCTCATCCTTGACATCTTCAATCGGGGGATCCATTTTATACGCGTCTGAAATTTGCAGCAGGTAGATCTTATCTGCAGGGACTGTAGCGGCTAATTCCTTTAGACTTTCTTCCCAGCGTTTCTGCCGCTCTTCGGAGCTGTTTGCTGCAGTGAAGCCGTCCTTTGTGGTGGGATCACCCCATTCGTAACCAGCTGTCTGGAAAGTGTCAAGACAGAGACCAATGTTGTCTCTGTTGGCCTTTTGGACGATTTGCCAGACTGTCTTCCACGTTGGCGCGTGTGTAGCCCAGCACCAGTTTTCGTAAGCGATGCTGTAGTTCTTTTCAGCGAGAAGGTCTGCTAGTTCCGCGAGATCGGATGCTAAATCGTCGAAAGAAGATGAGATGCCCTCAGAGTCTGAGGAGCCGACCTGCAAAAGCGTCAATAAATGAGGGGTATGGCGTGGTACAAGGCGGTTACCTGTAGCAACGTGATGCCAGCAGCGTCCATGATCTTGATCCATCCCTTGGCTTTGTCAAAAGCCTGTTCTCTCTGTTTATCATGTGTCCCCTTCTTCCAGCCTTCAAAATTGGCGAAGGGCTGGAGCATCATGATTTTCAACCCGAGTTCATCCGTCAACGACTTGATTTGTTTCGCGACATCGGCAAGGGTATTGTAATCATCCTCTTCGGGCTGCGATCCGTTGAGAAGTTCTCCATAACTGATGATATCGGGCATGGATAACTCGATCCCATCAAAGCCGGCATTGCGGATGGCGTTGAGCTTGTCGGGGAGGCTCGCTTTGATCTTCATGGGAATACTGCATGATGCAAACGAGATGGGGATCTGCGCCCCTTGGTATTGGATCGTCATCTTGGAGTGGTCGATATGGTTGATGTATTGGAATAATCAATTGTTGTGAGATGTTGGAGGTGAGCTGAAGCGCGCCAGCGGAAGAAGTTGTGGTACAAAAGCATCTGACGATGGTTGACGTCATTTCGGCCGTCATCATAGCTCCATTTATCGACGTCGAGTTTTGACGACAACTCAACGTAATGACAAAGGCTGCAAGTTATCAGTGGAGCCAGAATCAAGAATGAAAATGATTAAAGTATGAATAGCCGCGGCACAATTGAATGATGGTAAACACAAACGAAGGCTAACAGCACACAGCAACTTCCCAGAAATACACCCAGTACGTTTTCGTGCGGAACAAGAAGCCCTTGCCACGTCCTATGTCGCTTAATTGAGCTACCAGTCCTTGGCCTCATCTCCATTCGAGAAGGAACATGTCTGAGTAAGTCCTTCGAGTACGCCGCAGCTACCATGGCCGCGTATCCTTGCCAGTGGTCGTTCTTATGAGAATCCGCATAGTCGGCGATACCACGAACCACTAAGCAAGGAAAGTGATTCATAAGACCCGCTGCTTCCATTTCCAGGCATAGAACGCCTCTTACAGCGAGCTTATCTCGAACTATGGCATCTTTGCAAAGAGTGTTGTCTGAAGCAATCATGCCATAGTGAATAGAGGGGCTATCTTCAGCTTCAGCGCGTCGGGGTCGTGCGATCAGTTTTGACGTGCTGGTTCCGCAAGACTGGGCACAGGGAGATGTTTTATCACCCGCATGAACAAAATCGGAGATGTAAAGGCGATCAAGGCTGTCGTGTGGTCGCTGGTGCTCTTTTCGCATCTTTGGGAATTTATCAAGAGCGACATTAATAGAATCCTCAAGTCTGTGTCCTTGAATATCATGCTCAGCCCTTAATCCTGAAATAGCTCGGAGCAAAGGCTGTGGAGGTGCGTTCAAATGTCCCATTGTCCTGAGGTCTTGGTTGTCAAGCGCTGTCCTCAGATCAAGTTGAACCACGCCGCCATGTCCATGTCCAGGGATGCCCACGACAACATCTCCAAGACGCACATCCTGCTTGGGACTAGGAATTCCACCGCCGATGCCCACCATAAGACCCATCCGTACGTTTGGAAAGCTATGAAGCATGTCGGTGGCGACAGTGGTGGCACTTGATAGACCATATTGGCCCTGGGGTAAAACAACAATGACGACGTTATGCCTTCCCATTCTACCCAGAGTATAGGTATTAGGGTCGCTTCTTGAGATGAAGTGGGGAACTGGATGCATTTCATCAAGAAAGGCTCGCGCAGCAGCGTATTCAGTTGCGATAGCGCAAATCCAGCCAATGGTGTAGTCGAGAGGATCGGACATAGTAGAGGATAAAGTGGTGTACGAAAGAATAGATATGGATCGTGGCAATGCTTGTTTGCAAAACAGACAGATGCAATGAATATAATGACGCTGAAAAATAGAAAACGATGTCGTGCAACGATGGGTGAAGTTGATAGATCATCTTAGGTGAATGTCGACTCTTTTAAGCTCAAGTTCCAAATAAGGTACTTAAGCGCCAGATATATAGATATTCGGGCGGGCCTATAATAATGATCGCTAAGCGCCCAGGAAGCGCCTATTTGCCTTGCATGCATACTTACAGCGGTTACAATGAGCGTTCTGCTAAAGATATACGGAAGGCCTGATTGGACAAATTTAGGTCAAGGTAAGATATGAAACAGTCTCCGTAATCAAGGGAGCCATGACCAACCTAACACCGTGCGACGAGATCAGAAGTAGAGCAACCGTGCGGCGCACAACGATAGAGTGATATCGTGGAATTGATTTGAATCTACGTCTTAAGACATTCTCATACTTCGAAAGTTGCTTTGAATTAAAACCTTTAGGCAACAATCCACCGAATGTAACGCCGTGTTGGTTCTTGTGCTGTTGGTTGCTATTTGTTCCACTTCCGCAGGTAACTAGTTAGATAGGAAGATCAACTATAAAGGAAACAAGGAAATTGAGTGGAACAATCTGGCTTATCAGCTCTGAATTGTAAGAAGGCCATGTCGTGGAATATTCGTGTATAAAGATTAACAGCACAGTGGGGGTTTCTGAGGGATAGTTCATTCAGTACTGATCGCTTGATCTAAAGCAGTGCGATGCTATTTTACGATGCTTCTATGATGGCGACCTTTACGAAAGCTTATTCTCGGACCTTTAACGTCACGATCGTATCTTATGATCATAGAAACGCGGACTTATTAAAATGCAAGCCCTGCCAATAAGCACATCGTGTTTCGCTAACATTATTCACAATCATCCGTACTCCGTCTCTATTTATGCTGACAACACTCCCATCTCCACCCCAACGAGGGAACTCATCAGCGAGTCCATCCTCGATTTCTGGAACCTCGCTTAAAACAAAGCTAGTGAGAGCAGTCTGCAAGAGATCCTGCGCAACAGGCTTGAACGCAAGACTTTGGGGATTGTTGAAGATATATTTGAGATCTTGGGTGTGTAGCCTAGGTGTGACATTGAGCTGATCTGGATATGTCAGCCCGATGTTTGCTAGATTCACTTTGAGACTCCCATGCATAGCTTTGGCCCTTTATGACCTTGTTAATATGTACAAAGTTGCAGCCAATCACTGCCTTCCCCCACAAAGCCATCTGTCGAGATCTTGGACCTGTGTAACTCAAACCACCATCAAAATGGGGTGGATAAAGCGCGTTAGCCAGGTACTCCTGCTCTGCCTTGGGAGTTACAGGTATAGAATGTTGGACCCAGCGTATAAAGTCTTTGTTGTCTATGTTCTCAACATCAAAGAAAATCCCTCCCTCAAAAGCAGTATGTCATATCATGACCTTGACTGACTTGTCGACTGACTTGTCGACTGACTTGTCGACTGACTTGTCGACTGACTTGTCGACTGACCTGCTTGTTTTCGAACATAGTGTAAGGATACTATGGTATCAAGTCCTTGTCCAGGATCCAGGACAGGGCGTGGATATAGGAAGTCGCAGGCGCAGCACCAATCTGACGAGTATTTGCCGCAATGGTGGCTTCCGAGCTAGACTCTCGAGCTTCCGCAATCGTGATGGCATTCAACGCTTCCAATAACCCTGGGTAAGAGGACCTTTGGTGGTTCGAAGATTTGGATGAAAGCAGGTGATTGACCAATGGCCTTTGCGAAAGGCGCTTCGTACCTTTTATCTTCACTGAGCATATGAAGCAAAATAGAGCATGCACCTGCTGATTCGCCCATGAAAGTGGCTATTCCGCGAGCCATCAAAAAGATGGATGTTATCGTGAACCCATTGTAGAGCGTGGCGCTGATCAAGAAATCCCGCGTTCAGGGCTCCATCTTTCTCAACATGAGATACTGCTAGAAAGCCCAGCGCGCCCGAGGCGGTACCAAGATAACTTAGTTCGTGTTAAAGTCGAGAGCGTGCTGGAGAAGACCGCTGGGCACGAAACTAGGGGTTGACCATATGTTCTTCGACCCTAGGACAGAACCGCCGCCGTGTATCTATTAGTAGTTAGCTAAAGCTCTGTCAACATTGGACCTTGATTGTTCTACCCAGACCAAGATAGCGACTTCACAGCTTTTCTCCCATTGTGTTTCGTCGAAATACCTTGCGAGGAACATGCACGTCGAGAAACAGACAGTTCCGTTGTGGGAAGAGAAGACTTCCTAGTCGACAGTGTATAGTTCTTAATATCAGTCACCCACAAGTCAAGGCTGAACTCTTTGCCGTTTGAGTAAAGCCCAATTGGCTTAGATGCTCTCGCCTGCTATTGAGGTATTCCTTGCGGGCAAATTCTGACTTCTCCTGTCTGGACAGTGTCACGGTTGACAAGTGGAGCGACAGGGGCTCTAAACCTCAGATAACCGATGGGAGCTTGTGTGTAGCGGATGTTGGAGAAATTAGATGCATCGGTGTTGTCATCGTACTTGAATGCGCGATGGATTTTCTAGTAGTGCAAAATAGAGTTGGGAAATCTCTTTGAGGGGAGACTTACATAGCCCAGGTAAACGATTGGCAGATTTGGGGGTTTGGAAGTTTGGAAGTTGGAGTCGTGAGGATGGCTTTTGATGCCAGAAGGACCAGATAAAATGCTGAAAAAAGTATCCCCACATTTGTCTTGTCGCTGTATAATGATCTAGGTAAGTATAGATAGAAAGAAAGAATAGATTGAGAATTAGTCTAAATGTATTAGACTCTGCCTATGATCAGAAATATCAAAATGGTTGTATTACCTAGCTATCTTTAGATCCAAGGGACCATGGAGTAGTTATGATGTTCCTACGCATATAATCTCATAATTTCTCTGTTTCTAAAGAAGAAGTCTGCCTGGAATGAGGCTGTGCAACTGCAGTCGGATTTTTCATAGCCAAGAGCGATTTTGGCAGATGTCGGGAGACTGCTTTCCGAGAATTCTACATAAACTAAGTAAGCTTCAATTTGGCTGAGTCCGAGATTTCAAAAACATTGGCCCGCTCTCGGATAAATATGTGTAAACCTTCACAATGCTATCGGAAAATTGACTTGCATTCTAGACTGTTGGTGTCTCACACGTATATAAGTATGCAGCACAATGGCTCATGTTCGTAATTAAGCATCAATATCCCCATTGACGACACCAGTTCACCATCAGATCCGGAGTGACCGGTCCAGCCTTCATGATGGTTGGGCTATGTCTCTTGGTTCTCTCCATTGAAAACCTCAGGAACTGGCCCTGCTTCTTAGCTGCCAATAATCCATGGTAAGTATCAAGAAGCTTGACACCAGGGTTCTTGTCAAGGTCCAGATCCTTCTCTTTCGCGCTAGCCTCCAATTTCTCAATCCACTCCTCCAAACTGGCAATCTTCATACCGTCTCCATAAAAGTCCTTCAATGCAGGCACGATGTTGGACCAGTCAGCTGTTGAGGGGTTGACTGCGTGGAAATATCCCGAGATTTCAGACACTGGCTTTGAGACTGTAACGCCAGCGACATCGAGGATAAGACCCGAAATATCCTCAATAGGCGTCCATGCAATTTCCTGCTGTGTTCCGAGATGATTCGGCAGAACGCCAAGATAGACTGAGCTTGCGATCAAGCTTGGAATAAACTCTTGACGGTTCCACAGTCCCTTCTTTGCCCTTGGTCCAGCGATTTGTCCAACTCTTACCGAAGCAGCGTGGATGCCAGATTCGTCCACAGCCGCGTCAAGAATCAAACTAGCCGCAAGCTTAGAACGACCATAGCCCATCTGCGGTAGCTTCACATCTCTAAGCGGTTCTTCAGGAACACGCTCAGAAGATGTCCAGCCATCAGCTGTACCAATACTGGAGATGAAAACGATGGGTACATCCTTAGCTGCTGTCGAGGAAAATTCAACCAAATGACGAACCCCGCGGATGGAGCTTTCAAAAGAGGACACGCTGATATTGAAGTTCACGGGCCACGCATTGTGAATTATTCGGTCGACACTAGCAAGAAGGGACTCGTACTTCGCTTTTACTAGACCCAAGTCTGAAAGTGACAGGTCCGCGTGCAGAAATTCAACTTTGGAAAAGTCTTGCGTCAGACCCCGAGTCTCGTTGACTGATGGTTGTCGAGATAAACCGCCGTCCTCAGCGCGATTGAGAGCTATGACCTTCTTGACGGATTGGAGTCTGCAGAGGTTGTCCAGCATGTAAGCGCCTAAAGAGCCTGTTGTGCCCGTGATAAGGATGGTCTGACTCTTATCGGCAGGTGGCTGTTTGTCCGTTTTGGGGACTGGAAGATTTGCTGTATATTTGGAAATAAGTCTCTCAGTTTCCTTGATCTCCCTGGACGTATCATCCCGTTCAGCCGACCCATTCCGAATTGAAAGGATATAACACGCCAGCTCTTGCGCCGTAGGATAACGGTAAACAATGCGTGGCACAAATGTTGCTGTGTCGACATTCGTTGATTGGAGCGCGGCCTTCAGGATTCTGGTTGCAGTCGTCACCTGCAACGAGTCGATTCCTGCTGTGAAGAAATCTGTGTCCGGTTCAAGATCTTCGACTCCAAACCTGGACTGGAACAATGAGACAATGCACTCAGCGAGAGCCTGCTCGTCCCCGAAGTCAAGAGTTACAGATGTATCGCCATCTTGACCCCCCTCAGCATTTTTATACAGAGAGTCAGTGAAGTCTTTATATAGATTGACAGTGGCCGCTCGTTGAATAGTCTCTTTTCCAGCGCGAGCAAAGGGCAACGCGGGGTCTGCAATAGCAATCAGGTTCTTGGTAATTCGTCCGTGAGCCACAGTTTCCGAATTTGCCTTCTCGACCACTGGCCAGACTTTATCGATGAAAGTTTTCGCCTCAGTCTCATCTTGAGGTATCGACTCAGCAACAGGCTCAATGATAAGAGCGGCCTGGAATCTTTCCTGGCCTACGACGAGCGCACCACTGACGAGGGGGTGACCAGTGACGGCGGCTTCGATAGAAACTGGATTCAGTTTCTCACCGTTGGAGAAGACGATGATGTCATCTGCGCGGCCTTTGTATAACCAGTGATCCTTCAGTGTGGGGTGAGGTTGAAATATGTCTTTGGTAGACCACTCTAATAGATCAGGGAAGACGTAGAAGCACGATTGATTGCCAGGGTCAGAGGGATCTTTGCGGCAAATGACGAATTCGTACTCTTCTGATCCGCATGGTCGCCAATCAATTCCCATAGTCTCGCTGTCAAACACGAACCACTGCCAGAGCTTTGGATCGGTGGGGTGATAGAGTGCATAAGGGAAGGCTCTTCACTTTTGTTAGATCATCTGAGCTTTAGATTTAACAAGACATGACTTACTCTGTTGATGCGATAAGATTATTGACCTTGACGCCTCTCTCTACCAAGGCATTTCCAACAGCAGGGGACAAATTTCCTGTTCACCTATTAGTTCAAAAGCACATGTAAGGCCTGCGAGACTTACCTCCTGCAAACTTCAGGTACTGAAGCTTGGCCAGAAGGTCCACGCCCTTCTCAGAAGCCGCAAGACCTTCTACAATAAAGGGAGGCAAAACCACACCCACAGCTCCAGAATACTCCAAACACTCCATTACCGAATCAACGCTCAAAGGCTTATTTGGCAGCGGCATAACTGTAGTGGTACCGGTAAATATGCTTGATATCGTCGCGTAAACACCAGCACCGTGGAACATGGGCATTGAAAGCAGCACTTTGGTTCCCTTTTCTCCCCAGTCTGACATGACGAATGGATAGCCATTAAACGTGCCTTTGTGCAACATGTTCTCCAGCGCGTAAAATGTGCCCTGTCGCACGACGATGGGTTTAGGAATTCCCGTGGAACCGCTTGTGTGAAGCACGACCAGAGGATCCCAGCGGGTTTGGTCGATGGATTTATCGGAAGGGAATGGGGAAGCGCTGGCGCTAAGGAAATGCTCAACGCTGTCGATTGTGAAGGCCTGCATGTTGCGTTGGTCAAGGCATGGCTTTATTGACGACCTGAACGATTCAGTGTAGTAAAGGACGTGACAATGCGTGGCCTCAAAGAGCGAAAGCTGAACAGCGGGTGTGTTTCGCGGCGAAATAAAAAGGGCCTTAAAACCAGCTCTGATGCAAGCGAAAAGCATTATCGAGTATCGCACGTCGTTGGCGCCGATGTAGGCGACTGTGGGAAATTCTTCATCGTCAGGTGATCTGGTGATGGTGTTGGAGAGGGAGTGAGCGAGATGATTGATGGCGTTATTGAGTTGGAGATAAGTGACCGATTTCCAACCATCTTGAGCGTTATCGGATGAGGGGATTTGTAAAAACGGCCGCTCGGGGGTTTCTGAGGCAATCTTCTCGATTAGTTTGATCAGGACGTGGCTTTCCATGTTGGTGCGTGTCTGAGTTTCTTTGTTGCGTTGTTTTGGCGAGGAACTTGAAGCGCCATCGGGAGCTGGTGCTTCGGTTTGTTGTTTATCGCATGGCACTGCCATGGTTAAATTGTCGTATGACGATGAATGATGAATGAAGAATGAAAGCGTAACCTTAGCCTCAGAATTGTGAACCAACAGCCAAGCTTTATACTGAATTTTGGGCTGGGCTACAGTGACAGGACTAACAGCCAACCGACCAACCAAAGTATTTCTGCCTAATTTCTAATCAACGCTACAATTCCCGCGGGGTTTGAGCTGGGGAAACACCTCACCGTCTTTCTCTACTCAAATTAAGGAGGATGAGTCAAGAAAAAAATACACCAAGCTTGAGATTTGCAGTTTTGGCGACCCACGTGGTACAGAGTCCCCGGATTTCGTGTCCCGAGAATGATTTCAGCAGAATCAGATCCCCGCTGACGTGAGTCTTTTTCCTGCTAGAGGAGGTGTCAGAGCGCAGAAGATCATTTATAGGCCGATGGACAATTCAGACTTATGCTCCAAAATGTCGCTTGAGCTTTGGCTACGCATTGCTGTGGCATACGGGGTTTGCTGAACAGTCACTCGAACAAGGCAGGATATGAATCTTCAGCGAATTAACGGCAGGTTCGGTTATGAATGAATAAATCGTCCCTAGAAACCCTGTTCCATGTTACAGTAGATCAGATCGCCTCCCAGGATATAAGAGGAAGCGGATATACAATTTAGCAGGACAACGCAACGCCGCGCAACATGAATTGGCAGATTTTAAGTTGTAGTTTATTCTTCTGTATTGAAACTCAAAGAGATATCGTCGAGGGACGGATTACACGCGCTGTAATTCAGGAGATTAGTTAAAATCTTACAGTTAGTGGTTCGGTGAAGTAGATACTTTAACGGTTGAACAGCAGATATCCTTGACTCAGGTCTTCGGAAATGCCGGCACTCATACAAGCGGCGGAGCAGTCTTGTGAGTGCCGATCGACTGCCGGGGCTAACGTCCTTTATGATAAGACCGCGGGATCTCCGATTGTCCGATGGATTTTCCATGGAAATTGGGATATAACGGAAAATATTCCACATTGCTACCTCAAAGCCAAACCCGCCGAGCAAAAATACTGTGGCTGGCTTGGTCATGCGTACAAACACACTTTTATGCAGGTTTTCACAATTCGAGGTAAATATTGATTTCTTGTCTGCAGTCATCAATATGAGTTGGGTGTTACAAAACTCTCAATTGAGCAATCATTTTATGATCTGATCCTTTTGGCTGAGCTGATTTACTGGCCCCCTTGGCTCAATTGATTCTCATATTGGAAAGTTCAGCGCGCCACAGTTGTCACTGGAAGGCAGTGACATAGTCCTCAACGTTAACGTTTCAGTGTTATTCAATATTGTCCCTTAGTTGCGGTGATAGCCGTGCTAATATCGTTGACATGCAGATGCCAGCGTCGTAGTTAACTGGTGCATATGGGCAAAGTAACACCGAAGTTACCCTGAGTAAAGGCCAATGACTTCCTCTTCACTTTGAAAATGATGGCCCGGGGATCGAATCAGTTGAATTAGCTCATAGATCCAGCTGAGACGCGATAATGCAAGTCACAGCAATAGCTACTACCTGCACCTCCAAGTTCGTAGAAGGAGATATATCTCACAGAAACAGTACCAAATTTACTCAAGACATTACCCGACACAAATCCAGCCCCCGCTTCCAAGAAATAGGAGCAGTAGGACCAATAAAGTCGCCAATAGATCAGACGCCAAAGAAACACCTTATCTGCAAAGCTACAGGTGATACCACACTGCTATGCAATATCCTCCAACCTCCCACACACATCACCAGCTGAGGCTTCTGTAATGCCACCAATAGGGTATCATGGTAAGGCTCTCCAAAGGCCTCAGCGCGACTAAAACGTCGATCTCGCCCATGTGCGATCTGAAGCGGATGCATCCTTCTCAGGTGGAATCTCATGTTTGGTCAAACCATCATGCACATATTGGCTGCTCGTTGAGTAAATGGACTTCTGATTGCAGAAATGGGAAGCTCTCTGCGACTGGATGTAGTTCAGCGATTAGTAGGATGCGTGTCATCTCCTTTTGCTCATGGGCGTACAACTGGGTTCGGGCTATAAAGAAGGCGCCTGGTCCCCTTTAGACTCGGAGATTCAAGTTCGGCGCGACACAGTCTCCAATCTGCTCTATATTATCCAAAGCCTTCCAATTTATAGCTCAATATGTTAGTTAATCTGGCTCAGAGTAATACACCAACTAACATAATCATAGGCTTCTCAGCACTTTTATCCTGGCCTTCCCACTGGCTGTTGCCTCCTGGCCACACATCGAAGCCTGCCGAAAAGCCTGGCCCGGTAAATTGCATCATCTCCCTTTCCACTCTTTTCTGTCCTAACAGACCCCTCAACAGCTGAGCCCTGTGCCTACATCGCCGGTAATGCAATGGTCCTAGGCACTTGCGAAAGCGTATGCGAGACAACCAACTGTCCCAACAATCTCATCTGCAAACCCCGTCGCTGGACTCGTCACTGCGATAACTGTGGTGGTGACCTCAATACGGGTGGCAACCGTGGACAGACCCATGGCACTGACCATGGTCCTACTATCCTCTGAGATGAGAGGGCTCCTCCTCTGCCGGATGACTGGGGAAGGGTGAAGCTGTTGGTAGAGGAGGTTTTGAAAATTATGCATAAGCATGCCGAGGCCAACGACAGGCATGGGGGGCATGATACATCTGGGGGCCTGGCACGACTCCTGTTATCATATTTAGCACAGATACTTCAAATATGAATACTGGTATACACTGGAAACTTTATAGTTTTTTTTAGTTTTTTTCATCTTTCTTTTCTTCCAAAAATCAATAACTTGAATTCGGACTTTAAACAACTATTTGTTCCAAAGTGGCCAACCAGGTCTGAACAGAGCTCGGCTAGTAATTCTTCGACTTGGACTTTATCGCTAGCATCTCTTTCTCTACATCCGAGCGGGAATCCGAATCAGTAGGCGTCCAGCCCCAGAAGAATTCAGTATGTCCAGCAAGATTGTCTCAAACCTGTCCCAGGTTCTAGACGAGGTCACCTATGCTGTGTTTATCTATTCTCAAGCTGCCGATAGTCCGAGGATTGCAGCTGAGTCTATTTATACGGGTCTTGGTATGACGTCTACAGCGAAGGATACGGCAAACCGTGTTGGCAAGCCGCAGGTACAAATAGCCAAAACCGCACTCCGTTGTTTCCATATACAGGCAGACAAGACACTCGTCAAACACTAATCATTTTCAACATATATACTCCCGCCGTAAGCAGCTTCTTACAATCGATCTTTTTCGCTTTGATTCTAACATGTGAACCAGAAGCTTTTCGTCGCCGTCATGGCTTTGACCACGTTCGCCACCGCGTGGCCCGTTGCCGGAAATAACAATGCCCAGAGTCTCGAGGTTCGTGGTAACTGTCTTGGCTACGTATCAGGCTTGTGGTTCTGCACGTCGACACACTTGTTCTCACGGTGCTGGACAGAATCAGTGTTTCACCGCCGCTTCGCGTATTTGCCAGGAGAACTGCTAAGTAATCGAGCATTCAGATGTTGTTGGACAGTACAAGTGCCAATACAGTCGACATGGAATCGCAATAGCCTGGACGTGAGCGACCAAATAAAACCTTATCGTTTCGATTCGAAGGACCTCTTCTACCTCATTGGATGGCTTTCCCAGTGTTGAAAAGACAGTTGCGCGAATTAGACATCTTGAATGTCGGCTTATTCTGACTCACTTATGAAAGACGGCAGGTAAATCGAGCGAAGAATCGTTTTCCTATCACCTGCTCAACATCTAAGTGAACATCAAAATGAGCTTGAAATTGGATACTATGGGAATAAGGCCGGGTATAACACACCGGGCCGACACTATTCCGAGCAGGGGTTACAGAATCCTACCCTGAGACTGTCGTTAAATGGAGAGTCATCTCGCAACCTAGAGACTAGAAAAACAAGGCTCTTTATTTACCCATCACACATGCTGAGTTCGGTGGTGCATAGTTGGTCATCACAAATACACTTGATGTTTTTACCAAAATATCCTTTGAGAGCTAGTGGTGACACTTCCGCCACCTAGCCAATGCTCCCCTCTTACCCAAGCCCAAAAGCAACGCATCGCTCGCGAGTTCAACCTCTCGGAGACAGTCTTTGTCCATGATGTCGAAGATCAAACCAAGATGAAGGTTGAAAGCACGATTTTGACTCAAGGTGATACTACTTTGTTCTTCACAATGGTGAGGAATCTTCTGATAGGAAACAATTCGTGCAGAACATTCCCACGAGGATTGTTAAACGCATAACGGAAGACCCAGCCACAGGAAGTGCTACGTACGCGCTAGCTTGCTATCTAGCTTTATACGAGCTTTCCGTGGGCTCTGTTCATCTCAGAATCACTCAGGGCGTTGAGATAGGACGGGAAAGTTTGATTTTAGTAGATATTGTGGTTGAGAAGGATAAGGGTGGAGAGCGAAAGGTTAAAACTGTTCATCTCTGAGGCAATGCAGTTGAAGTCATGAACGGGAGCCTTCGTATCCCTTGAGCGAAGTTTTCCTCTATTGGTTTTATGCTCCTGCTTGCGCAAAATTCAAAAAGTCTACCAGTGCACATATTGCTTTTTCTTGGGTTCAGGAATTCCCATAAGGAACTTCTCCCGGACGGTGGAAGCAATAATAGCTTTTCTGTAAATATCTATTCGCTTTCTTTCCTTTATATCAAAGCCTAATCAAAACCAGAGCTTCACTGCTTGCATTTGCCGATGTCGCTTTTTAGTTGACTGACATACGCCTGGCGTGTAAAGACAGCTGGATTACAAAGTTCGCTAAAATCTTAGACAAATCTGAGACAGCGTAAGCGGCAGACAAGCGCTCGATCAAAGTGAGCGGCGTCTGGGATGTCTCTCTCATTGCAGTAATAAAGAACATAGCGGTCGTCTCAAGTAGTGCAAATTCTTACTGCAGGTTGACCTTCCTCCTGGGAAACTGTATTAAACAATGGGGTTCGATAAGGTGGCGACAGATAATGCTAGTCACTAAAAGCCGGATACAATGCAAACGGAGGCATGTATACACGTGGTCCCTTCAACGTCATTCTACCAGGTCACCGCTGACAGACATTCGAAGTCGCCGACGCGTGTTTGCCTGTCAATGTCTCACTGCTGATTATTTTTTTTCGGGCTTAGCAATCTCACCTCAGGTTCTAACAGGCTCCAACTCTAACTCCAACTGTCCTACCGACCTCGTAAAACAGACTATCTGCTTGGAGATACGTTATTGAGGCTGCATTTTGTAGTATAAGGCACAATAAAATCGTTTGAATAAATAACCAAAACGAGAGTAGTTGTGCAAAAATGTTGAATGGAAAATCTAGCGTTTTGTATTCAAGAGTACTTAAGCATTGGATTATTCCACCCTGTTACGGGAACTGTGCCCTAAAAAGGGTTCGTTGTTTACTGAAAAGAAGGTAAAATATGGCACTATCACGGCTAGACGGCATCGTCTCTCAGTCCACCCTGATCTTAGTAGGGGGATTCTATTGGTCGGTCTCATCTACACTATCTACCGATCAATAATGCCCTAACCCTTAGACGGCATTCTTTCTAACGTCGTAGCCACGAAACGAGTATTAGGATATTTACCAGACGTAAGAGCTTAGGGTAGTTTGGCCGATTGGCTGGAGACACAAGCTGTCAAACACCAAACACCTCTTTTCCAGACATGCATTTGTCCGATGGGCAAACCTTGGCTTGTCGTTGCTGACTACTATGAAGCGGCCGAGATATGCACGCATCGATGTACTTGAACTCCTCTATCAAACTCCTTTAACTCTTGAGAGTAAGAATCCCTAGTTTAAGAAGAACAAGGAGCTAGTGAGAAACTTGATGACGCGAAGCTTTCTGTCCGATGTAAGAATAATCATCCTACACATAAAGTCAAGATGTAAGCTTACGTCAACGCAGGTGTCAGCTCCAGAGATATATGGTAAATTCTCCCGGCTAGTTGAGGTATGGAAACTGGAAACGGACCAAGCAAATGGGAATTTCGTCACTGCATCAAGAGACGTACACAATGCCGCATTGGATATCGTTGTTTGCTTTGCTTTTGGCGTACTCGACTGATCAAAGAAATCGACCAACTCAGCCCAGAAATTACCTCATCTGCGAGCAAGAGTGACGGTGAGATCATGTTTAAAGAGGCGACCCTGAACAAAGAGTTAAGTGCCATGATGATCTTGTCTGAAAGTGTAGCGAAAATCGTGAAAACGCCCTTCCCGCCATTCTTTTACTTCCTATATCGCAACCTATCATCCAAATTCGTAACGCTACTAATTTGACCCGAAAATTACTGCGCCGTGAAATAGCTAATGGTATCAAGCGGCGGCAGAACGGCGAGGCAATGAAATGTGCCTTGGATGAGATATCATTCTGAGGAAGCTATGGCAAAGAAAGAGGGAAGAAAACCTGATAACCACTTTCAAGCTATCAAAAGCGAGGTAAGTAGTACCTCGCATCAAAAACGGAAACGAGTTGATCAAGCTAATCCATCTCGTGCTCGTCATACTTGATAGGTGGTGGGTCATAAGCTATCTGAGCGCAGACGACCGAGCACAATCGGAGCTACGAAACGCCCTTCAACAAGCTCATAGTCGAGCCAAATATGACAAACGATCTCCCACTCTCACCGAGATCATCCAAACCCGCGTGCCCTATCTTGACGGTATCGTGGAGGAGACGCTTCGACTGGCATACTCATTGGGCCTTTGTTCGCGAGAAGTTCAAGTCGACACACAAATACTAGGCGCTCGCATCCCCAAAGGAACCACAGTCGCCTTTCTGTCCAATGGCCCCAGTGTCCTCGAACCCCCAATACAATACGACGAATCTCGCAGTAGTGAATGGGTCAGATTACCCAAGCTGAAGCAGCATGTTGACCAAGAATACCACTTTTCTGCATTCATACCTGAGCGATGGCTGAAACCGACTGTAAGTGAAGTGGTAATGAGGAAGTCGCTTTCGACCCACAGGCGGTCCCTATACAAGCATTTGGGCTTGGTCCTCGTAGTTGTTTCGGTAAGAGAATGGCTTATCTCGAGATGAAGATATTTTTCACTCTCATCATCTGGACGTTTGAACTTCTACTGTTACCCTCGCATCTTGCGACTCCTAAGGCGGTCTCATCATTGACGAGAAGTCCGGACAGGGTATTTATCAACCCCCAACGGGTGGTATTATAAATAGTTCTCACTTTTGAGCTCATGGATACATTCATCAAAGAATATCTCTAATAAGATAAAACACCTATTCACCATTTCCGTTATACCCAGTGGTGGCCTCTTTTATTTTCACTCCTTGGCCCCTCCAAACTCAATAAACCACCTCTGTCATTCAAGACTGAATCCTCTGCTCCTATTCTAACACATCCCCCAGATATCGTCGTTTTTATCGGGAGTAAAGGCCTCTCGACGAAAATCCCTTAGCTACCGTTCGAGGTACTTAGTAGGATACTCAGCCATTTTACTTTTGTCTTTACTACGCGCAAGAGTGGTCACGTATGGTATATACAAGCAACCAGAATGCCTACACTGGAAGTAAACTGGATGCGTCCTTCTTAGAATCCAGTGTGCATAGACCGAAAAGGATTTGGCATCATGGTGCGAAAGTCCTAACAGACTCTAACTGCTTGGTTGGACGAGAGGGTGTCTTTGTGGATTGAGAAGCAGGCAAAGTCGGTCGACCCTTATCTTCCTCTTTTCGTAAGTGATGCCGTTTATAATCATGATGTCACGGGAAACTATTAGGATTATGCAAAGCTCAAGGCGCTCCAGCTCGAGGTTAATCCAGAGGGTGTTTTGAAAGGGAGTATGGGTGGTTTTAAGTATTAATACGTGTATGAGAGGCGAATCTTGTTTAGACCATAGCTGACATTTTAGTTGCATTTTATTCATTCATTGAGTATCCAAGACTCACGTCATACTTACTATGCTTGAGGAATACAAAGGCATCTCATGATGTCCCCATCCATGTTCTTGTCGACGGATTCACTAGAGAAATTTGAGTATGAGCATATAAGAAACAGCGAAATTGACTTACCACTTCAATCCATCTAGCCATCCACTTACCAACAGCCTGCTTTGCCTCATCAATAAGACCGAGCTCTGTTAATCAATTAGTTCAGTTATCCAAATCCCATAAGGTGAGATCTTACCTAGTAGAAGTTGGACCGCACCACGGATGCCCGAATCTAACGCAGAAGCAATCCACGCATGAGTATATGATGTGTGTTCTCCCACAAAAATCATCTAGATCAGCATGTCAGCCAGAATCCTCTTACGGGGCGAAAAGCATTTACCTTATCATATGTTTTGAAATACTCAGGAATGTAAAGTTGATGCTGTCCGGCAGTCGGGCTAGCCCAGCTTCCAGATTGAAGAGGGTCAAGCGCCCAGCACTTCCTATTGTACTTCCCGGTGTACAGCTTCCTGATAAACTCGCCGTGGATATCAACCATGGCATCATATACCATTTGAACATGGTCCTCCTCGCTCATACTGGCCAGACGGACACCCATGTCGCCGCTCTGGTAGCTAGCCAGGATGGTCGCAGGGCCTGTACCATTTAGGTTGTAAGATGGGTAGCAGATAGATCCAATTCCGGGAATGTCGGATGTGGTACTGCAACCTCCATAGATGGGGTTTTCGTAGTGCTCCCAGAAACGTTCGGAGAATTCGAGGGCTACTTTGCAGGCGGAGCTGTAGGTCAAACCTTTGATGGCGTTGGAGATGGTGGCTGGAAGACTGGGCAGACGCCATCGTCTGACGATGGAGAATGGTACGGCAATGACTGCGTAGTCAAAGGTCGAATCTTGGAATTCCGTGTCGTTGTGCTGCTGGCGCCATTGCAGCGTGACTTTGTCGGTTGTATCGTTGTATCTGACACGCTCGATCTTGCGTCCCATCGTGGTAATGTCGTCGACGAGAGGGTGAAACGACAGCGGCAGCCTGTTTAGCCCACCGTCAATCGTCTTGTAACTCGCGGCTTGGAAGTACATGCCTTCGTAGAGCGAGTCCCAAAAGGTTGCTGCAGACCAGTCGCCCAAAACATCTGTGCTGTTAAGGCTGGCCTTCAAGTGGTTGACCATGAAAGCGTACTCAGACCATTGATCACCCCCGAGACCGTTCAGCCCTGTTTCGAGCCACTGTTTGTGAGCTTTGTACATATTCTTGGCCATAAGAGTGCTGAAGTCCGACCCCGGCATATAGGTGTCAACCTTCGCCTGCAAATCTTCAATCCCAGGCTCAAGGTTGGGTTTGGTGGCAAGAGAAGGGTTTTTCGCAATCTGTGCAAGAGTTGGGGGCATGCCATTGGGAAGCTTAAACTCGTTCTTGTATAACAGCCCGTTAGAGTCGGACTGAATCCAAGGGATAAAGTCAACACTGAGGTTCTTGTTGTGGTTGTTGAGACTGTTCATCTCGTCTGCGAGCTGGAAAACCAGTTGGTGATCGGTGATGTTCATAGTCTCGTTGGTATCAGGACTCTTGTAAGTCGCAGGGAATCGCATAGGTCCCATCTCTTGGTAAGAATAGTCAAAGGGGCCACCTGATAGGTACTCTGTATGTACTCGACCGCCCAGACGTTGGCTGGCCTCGATAATGCTGATGTTGGTCATGCCCGCTTGGGTAAGAACCAAGTAGGTCATTAGTCCAGACATACCAGCACCAACAATTGCAATCTCCTTGGACTTGGCGGCTCCTTCGTCGACAAATGATGTGCCAGTCTTGGTAAGCTGGGCAACGCCATCAAACCATGGCCCTAAAGTATCGAAGCCATTCTCCTCCGCCATAATAATCGAATCTGTCTAATGATCAGTCATAAAGTCTTAAGTAGGGAAAGAAAAAATAAGAATAGCGTGACTTACCTTTTCCGCGCTTTTGAGGCGCCCTTCGCCTTATTCGATGAAGCTTCTGTGGCTCACTTCGCCCAACGAGGCTGCCATCACTTGTCCAAGCCGAGATACAGCCGTTATCATGGGTATCTTCAGGAATAGTCCATGCTAACCGAGATAAACGCGTGGTATCCCCCTCAGAGATAGTGTGGTAGGCTTCCGAAATAGAGTTGCCTTTGCAAGGACCGTAGGTGAAAGTCAAAGACTCCTGGGTTTGTTGGTTGAACTTGACGTAGACATTGGCCAAGTGAGAAGTCAGTGGCTCACGAGTCTCAAGGTGAACGTGAAGAGAAGAGGCAAATGCGGTGCCCACGCCCAAGATGAGGCTTGCAATAGACTGTTTCATCTCGATGACAATGAGGCAGATGCATGAGTCTGCTTTCTATGCCTGGCAACATTGTGTCACTCTTTTATAGTCAGGTACAACTCCTACTTCAGAGAGCTATCAAAGATAAGGTTAAGCCGAGTACAACTACAAGTAAATAGCTCACAGAGGCATATCAACGAGGGTCACCTAATGGGGCAATGGTCAACCATTGATAGGCGAAGGATGATAGGCAGCCTATCTCCGGTTCTCTGGCCGATATATGGAGGTGTCAGACAGATATGTTTGAATTTTCCGGACACCGGATCGGAATGAACTCTTATCTCTGCATGAGGCAACAAGGGTACAGTAGGCACATCTCTTACGATGATATATTTAGCCGGTGGGTTCGGGTTGCATCGCCTTATCGGTTTGAGAAGAGATAATGCCCCACGATAGTTCAGATAATGCATGCACGATCTTGTTTATCGATAGTCCGGGTCAGATGTATGATTTTCAAAGTTAGCTAGTCTACAGAAGAAAGCCATTGCTTGGTCTTCTTAATACCAGAACAGGCAGGGATTTTTTTTTCAATCGACAAGATCTCGATATATAGAAAAAGGAGCTGTCAAGATACCTGGTGGCCCGCCAAGATCCCATGTTCCATCTCATCCCCCCACTCGGTAGAAGCGGGGAAGGGAAGCCCCCCAACATTGGCTAACAAAGTCCGGGGTTTGTACTACACTAGTCTAGATTGGCGTTATCAAGGTCATACATCTCTGGTATGGGGGTAGTAGAGACACAACTGGAATAGAATAATTCTATTCTATCAAGACAACAGATTCATATTTTAAGTCTTTACTTTATCTTTGAGAACAATTTTTTTTCCTTAAGCTCGCTAGTCAGTTTGCCATGACACTCCGGCCACCAGCTAGATGCTTCCAAGTTCCGCAGGACTGCGAATCAAGCTGGCGACCTAAATCGATACACGATAACCGTAGAACAAAGGTCAAGGAGTTTGGGAGAAACAGTTGGCTCTTGAGTCGATAGAACAACTCTGGTCCGAAGATGACGCTGTAGACGGATCACCGACAGCAGCGATTCTGTCAGTGTCTGGCTGCCAGAACTGGCATTCATGTACTTGCGGGCTTCGTCCAGAGCAATGATCCGGTCAATGGTGGCCTCTTGCCATAGGAACAGGCTTAGACAGATGTTTAAAAGCGAACATGCTGCCTCAGCAGTGATGCAGGGACACGAAAGATCAACGATGGTGAGTGTTCCTGCCTGGTCGCTAGCTGTCAGTGCGTGATCCATTCCAAAAAGAGGCAAGGAGACTAACTTTGAGATTCCATGATATTCCTTGCGTCTTAGATGAAGTTCCCTTCTTAGAGACGGACCCCCTCACGGAAGTGGATTCTTTCATGGAGGTTTGTGCAGGAACCATGAAGCTCTCTAAGGGTTTCCAGCCGCTGCTGTAGTGGTACCATTTGACATCTCTTCAGGTCCTCGGAATTAATTATCCTCTTGAAAGTCCCATAATCGAACTCTGAGCCATTATTCTGTTGGTTGACACGCATATCACGTAAAATGCGACTGACAACATGAAGGTACAAGGGCAAACCGCCTCCTTGGATAGAGCTGACGGCCATCAAATCTAGCATTCTTCTTGTGTTCAGATCTGACTGGTTGATGCGTAGTTCTTCTGCCTGACCGTTTTATATAACTTACAGCACACCTTGTAGCTAGAGGCTCTTTTCCTAATGCATTATTGAGACCTCGAGACAAGGTTCCCAATGCAGGCCTTTCTATCTTTATATAAGCATCGCGCATAAGATAATACCTTATATACACTGCTTGTACTTTGAGGCCGCTTGGTCAATTTAGTACCGTGGTGTCCTACCTAGTTGAATAATTTACAGCATCTGTACTGATGAATGCTCCTCCCTAATGACACGCGATACTGTAGCCGATGGTGTATGGTTGATATCATGTTATGTGTATAATGATATCCAAAGATGAAGGAAACTTTTCTAATCTGTTATCGCACGCCAAAGACACATTGAATCAGTCATTGCCTTTCCATACTTCGGCGCTAGAGTCACAAGCGGCAACCAAGTCACTGACCATAATGCTTGGCCACTCGCAAACACAGTAGTTGGGCCCCTGATAGTATCCCTCGCAGAATCAGGGACCATTTTGTTCAAATCCGGATGAGAACCACCGTTCTTGTTGCCATCATTCCTCCGCGCGCCAGGGTCAGAAGTCGCCGACGAAGAGGAAATGCCAACCTCTACTTCTTTGTTCCCCAAATACATATCGTTTGCAGTTGTTGGACAAGCTGTATCGCTTTTTAAATATATATCCACACAAATGTTATGTGTCTCACCAGCCTGGTATATAGACTGGAGCCCGTCTTGGACTTATTGCATGTCTGGCATTTCCTGATGGCCCATTTGACTTGAACCTTGCATATTACCAAGGTTTATGGCCGGGAAATAAGGGTTAGCAGCACAGGTGAAACATAGGTAATGCCTGTACCACCAGCAACGCAGAGCACGTTCATGTCCAGTGTTAAGCCTTGCTGTAATATGTTTGCCATAGGATCCTGAGAGAATGAAAGGAATTGTTGCTATTGCATTATTAGTCATTTCTTGGCGTGTCAGCTCCGCAAAGCTTCTTCACCCCATCCTGCTTTGCGTGTAGCCTATAGAAATGTTTGACAGTTCTCTCTCTCAGCACTGATTGACTCAGGAGTAACGATTTAGGTTAGGTGGTAGAGAGTATTGAAGACATGTTTATATTCACATTTGTCTTTTGTTTTTATTCCGCGCACTCCGTTGATTGAGGCTAACCGTTTCCGGATCTATTGTTAGGAATGTTGGTGTGTTTTCAAAAAAAGCTTTTTCGCCCCCAATCTGTAGGTCAATTAAATACCCCGCTTCCTCCCTTCTGTCTGTAACAAACTTCAGTTTGATCAAATTTCCAATCAAGATGGTTTCCGATCTTTATGCTCACAGAGGTTTCATGCTTGACACAGGCCGCAAGTTCTTCCCTGTCAAAGCTCTCCTCAGTCTTTTGACCGTACTTCAGCAATACAACTTCAATATCTTTCATTGGCATATTTACGATGCTGAAAGTTTCCCAATGCTTTGGCCAGAAGACGGCGGTCTGACGAATGCAAGCATGAAATACAGTTACACTACGCAATATTATACTCCTGGAGACATTCAAACGGTCATTTCACATGCGCACAGCTTGGGCATCCTTGTCTATCCTGAGACGGACATGCCTGGTCACAGCGATATATGGTAGGCTAACTATTTCTTTTCCCTAACTACGAGCGCTAATATTATGGCAGGGGAAAATGGAAGAAAAGTCTGGTAGTTGGCAAACCAGACCTGAAACACCCAAACGCTCAGCTGGATATCAGACCGCATCGACGCCAAACCTACGACTATGTAGCTGATCTCGTTTCCACAGTTGGCAGATATTTCGGATCTCCCCTTCACCATTTTGGCGCAGACGAAGTTGCATATATCTGGGACACTGAAGATGACAACAAACTATTCCAAACGTATCTCAACTGGCTTGAAACCCTTTGCCCGAACAAATCGCTCATCCTATGGGACGATCCAATCACTGATAAGGGGAAAGATGTCAAGATCTCCAAGGACTGGATCGTACAAACCTGGCACAACGGCGTCACCCAAGGTGTAATCAATAAAGGCCACAGAGTGATTGTCTCCGAGTCCAATACCTTTTACATCGGAAACGCAGACCGCAACAAGATATCGTCATTTTCCTTTCCGAAAAGTTCGAAAGTTTTAGGATTCGAACTCGTCTGGTTCACTTCGGAAGATGATGATCCGTATGACTTTCGTCAAAATTGGGTTATGGAACCAATAAAGGCTGCGGCAAAGATTCGCAAAAGAAAGAATTGATGGAGATAGTGGAGAACACGCGTGGGAATGAGCCCGGAACACAACGACCTCAGACCAAGCTATGCTGTCAGAACGACGTTGTCAAAGGCGCATGGGAAAGGCTTTAGACAAGGTAACTATGTTGAAGGACGGCTTGCCGCCAGTTCCATATCGCATCTAAGTCTCAAAAGAAATGGTCCCCTGAGTGTTCAATAGTTGCGTACCACATTATATATGACAGTTTCCCAATTCCATACATGCGGAAGAGGTAATCGAGTGAAGTATGAAGCTCGACTGGATATTAGTCATCTTTCTCCTCCATGGAATCACTCTTATCAGTGACACGAAACCAATCTAAGCAAGGCATCCCTGCGAAATGAACATTGAATCGCTCACGATGGCGATCATGACGATATTCAGCTCCACTGAAGAAATCGTAGCCACTATATACGGTTGCCGTCTCAATAAACTGCCAAGCGAGAAACACCCACATATCAAGATTCGTTTGCAGCAGTATAGGCGCACGAGTAACAGGACTCGTATGCGCAACGATATGCTCGATTGAATGAAAATATTGTGAGACCGGTAACACAGGTGCTGTAAACTTAGGGTGAATTTTGTGAATTCGACGGTATCCGTAGGAAATGTAGAGCATGCTATAGGAGTAGTAGAACAGAAATTCTCGTGCAATTAGACAGACTGCAAAGTCAAACACGAAGTCGTGTGCAGATGGCAACTAAGGTGTAATCTTAGAATGCCGACGGTCTCTTTTGCTGAGCTGAGGGAATAGCCACAGCTAGTTGCAGTCTGAAAACAATTACTTGGTTTCTGAAAGAAACAACAATCGCATCGAGAAGCTAGTAAGGCATAGATTACTTAGGAGCAGGTTGTATCTTGTATTTTGCGGCGAATGACGACGCCACACAATCGAGGAGAACAAAGGCAGCAGAAGGATTTCACTAGAATACTACCTGAAGGCTGAAGGGCAAGACATCCAGCCAATTCAGTCATAAAGGGATCATGGCGGGCTACGATCTGCGTCCAAAGCTGGGTCATATCGAAGTGGCTGATATACTTTATCCAAGGACTAACTTAAGAGCGTTTTCATTGTGCGCTATCCCCCGCATATTCCCAGTGCTAAGACCTATAAAGAAGGTTATTAGGAGTGCATCTTCCTTCAGCTTGCCCGTTCTAGTCAAGACAGGTTGTTGAAAGATAAATCGCACTGCGGCTCAGGTATAGTCTGGTGTTTCCGGTACTTTAAGGGGGATACCATGTGAAAGATGTTATCTTCTCCAAAACTCATAAACCGAATAGGTTTGGTTCCAGCTGCTTCGAAGATAATGAATTGGTCCCTCGATGTAAGGAACTCACACTGTGCAGTTATTGACACAAGAGATACCACGATAAAGCAACGATAAAGCAAATAACCGTACGGCATTTCAATATTCAGGGATTGGATTTGTTGCCGACACTAGAGAGTTTTGCCGTCCCTCGTGGAATATACTCAGACTCCATTTTCTAAACGAAAACAGAGACTGTCTCTGGAAACCAATTGACTATTATATCTGTTGCTACCTCCAGATTTTAGTCCCGCGACTGTGGCCATGCATATATTTCTCATGCTCAGGAGCTGTCATAGTCTATTTCTAGTACTACACAAACAGCTAACGGCGGTAATTATATTTTCGACGCCCTACCTTTTTCTCAAACTCCTTTCCATCCGTGCTACATGTGAGTATCAACACACATTGTATCATAAACATTATGCTACTTAAATTTGCAACCTATGCATGATGACGTATTATGCTTGAAGGGCCATATGTTGAGCTGGGTTGACATGCAACTACAATTTAAAGATGCCTTGCAGCCTTATTCAAGGATCAACCTATAACGCAATGCCAAATTCATTTCTCGTCTCTTCGGCATTTTTGTCCTATGCATCATCAGTTGATGATGCGCCTCCGGATATGCCGGCCGGAAATGGCGTGCCGTGTTTAGTCTCGGCACCATGTCCCGACCTTAGCTCGAACTATCTTGGCAACCAGCCAAGCATTACCTTATTTCAGTGCTGCCAATGGGATTCATACCAAGCACGTTAATGTCCATTAGCCAGCCATTCTTTGCAGGCGTGCGTAAGCACCCGTCAAGAATCAAGGCACAGAAGGCTTAGTCTTCACAGTCCAGACTACGAAAAGTGTGAGCGGGAAGAAAGATGCGCCAACTTTCGCAAGATGACGTTGTTACTTTCTGAAGCTCATATAGTTTGAGTTTAGGCTTCCAGCATAGGTTCAATCCGCACTTCCTCAATTTGTGATCTGCCGTCGTGGATTGTACTTAGTCCTGGCTAGGAATCTTCCTCAGAAATATGGTCTCACAACATGTTTACAATCTGTGCCAAGCGACTGAGACTGTCAGCTCCGTCTTAGAAAAAGACCCAAGTCATTCCCCAGGGGACATCATCAAGAAGCTGTACGGCCACCACGAACACGGGTTACACCACAACAAATCGGCAAATGACCATACGCCTCCACTCTCGCCTCCCAATGAAGCCATCAGCACAGTTGAAACCGCCTCTCGATGTGGACATTGGGGCCCTACAGTACCGAGCCAACTATTCCTCCAAGCCTTCGCCGACGCTCTCGAATGCCTCGACAAAGACCCAATGGCTGGAGTCGTTTCTCCTCCTCTGATGGGTTCTCATGGCACCATGCCTCTCACCATCATTGCGCCGCTAGCAGATGTTATGCGGCATACTGCGAATCTCATTGTACGCGCTCGGAAAGAGGTGTTTCTGGTTACTTGCTCCTGGGCTCCGTCTGTAGCGCAAAGACTTATCAAGAGCGCATTGATCGAGCTTTCAAGACGTGCGGGCCAAAGAGGAGGGAGGATAGTGGTAAAAGTCATGTATGACAAAGCCAGCCCAGCAAATGCCATGAACCCGCATCAGTACGTCAAACCCAAGTCTTACACGGCCAAATCGATCGACCTCCCATCACCAGGGGAGATACCCAATATCGACATGGAGGTGGTCAGCCTGCACAGATTCGTCCTGGGGACATTGCACGCAAAATTCTGCGTGGTCGACCGGACAGTTGCGGCTGTCATGAGCAATAATACCGAGGACAACGATAATCTCGAGATGATGGTCCATATTGAGGGACCAATTGTCGACAGCATATACGACACTGCTTTAATTACATGGCAGAATGCATTCCATCCACAACTCCCTTTATGTGACTCTCCTCCAGCATCCGAGGCCGGTATACAACCATCCATCCAAACGCCCGGGTATAGAGATGTAATTGCTACTCGTGAGAGCATCGGAACTGTAACAGAAAAGCGTGACGAGGAAGCCATTCGAGAGCATATTCCAGAAGACCCCCACTACGATGATGATATCGCGGGTGAAGTCAGACGGATGCAGGCCAGTTACTCCGAGAAAGAAGGAGAAACGCGTCTCCAGGCTGCGAATCGTAAACTCAACGTCGCCGCGCCCACTCCAATTGAGTACACAGGTCCAGAGATCCAAGCCGGTGAGGAAATGACACCTTACATTCTCACTCAGAATTCCAATTCAATTCCCATGGCCCTCGTATCACGCCCGCCCTACGGTGCGATCGACACAAAAAGCGTCCACGTCCCTCAAAATGAGGCCTGGCTATCGCTGATACGAAACGCTGAACGCAGCATATTCATCCAAACCCCAGATCTCAATGCTAGTCCCTTGATTCCTGCACTTGTCGAGGCACTCAAGAGGGGCGTGGAAGTCACATACTACGTATGTTTTGGATACAATGACCCCGGAGAAATGATTCCTGGGCAAGGTGGGACCAACGACCAAATTGCACAAATGCTCTTTGCATCTCTTCCAGATGGCAGCAACGAGCGCGAGCTGTTACATATATACAACTACGTAGGAAAGGACCAAGACCATCCCATCCACCAATCCCTTAAGTCTCGGTCTTGTCACATCAAACTCTTGATTGTAGATGAAAGCGTTGGTATCCAAGGCAGTGGCAATCAGGATACGCAGTCTTGGTTTCATAGTCAGGAAATCAATTTGATGGTGGATAGTGCGGAGATATGTCATAAGTGGAGAGAGGGTATTGACAGGAATCAGAACACGAAGAAATTCGGCAGAGTTGCGAAGGATGGAATTTGGAGGGATAAGAGTGGAAAGCCTGGCAAGGGATATATGGGCAACCCGGGACCTGTGATGGGTTTAGTCAAAGGCGCGGTGGGGATGCTTCATAAATGGAAAGGGCCAGGAGCAAGCTTTTAGGAATTTCGTGTCTTTAGTCCTGGCTATTATGTACATACCATCGAGCTCTTGATTCTTTATTGTGTCTTTCGCTGAGATTGCTAGTGGTTTATGAGACCAACGACAAGTAATATTGTTTTGACTGTTTCCTTAAACTAGACCCATTTCTCTCCACGTCTCCTCACATCGTAACTGTGCGCCCAAGTACCGCGGAATGTCTCCCACTTGATAATTCTCCCAGTATTTTCGCAGAGCCCTACAATTATCTGAAGAACTGGCCCACATACCAGCCAAGTAGGCAGGCGTAGTCATATGGACATATATCACGGAGTTGTCCCGAACAGACTCAATAATCTAGCATATCCTATCCACCGCAAATGTTATCGTTTCATCAGAGGGTCTGCCAGTATCATGTTCAGTCACTGAGGTTCTTCATGAACGGACGGCGATTACAGCCGCGCACCGATATGCATCCATGCATTTTCCCCGCTCAGTCGTGGCCAGGCCTAGTTTGAGAAGTTGAGCCAGGGCCTGAATGAGCATGGCGCTGTGACTAACTGGCTTGTTTCCTTTCGCAAGCGATACAAATAGCCAAAAGGTCTCTGGCGGACATCCTACCATATCAAGGAAGCCTTTGGTAACAGCATTTCGATGCCAATCATCAAAGATGAGACCGTCTAGGTTTGGAGTCGCGATGGTGGTAGACTGTCTGACAACAGCGCCAATCGTGTCCCACCAGCAAAATAGGCAACTATCTCTTGGAACCCGGCGATCTATTCGATAGTTGCTGGAACTCTTCGCTATTCCCACAACGACAGTCGAGAAGAGATCGTGCACCCCGGAGATGGCAGTCCCATTCACCGAAGACGCCATCTATGATAAACCTCAAAGAAGGCGAAGACAGCAATACCTAAAAAGGCGGCTGGATCAGCAGTATTGAGGGCTTGGCTAAGGCCTTTGAGAGCATCGAGTCGGCGAATTACCAGGATATCTTCATTTTCTGCGTCTTGGGGAGAAACAGGCTCGTACGTGGAGAAGGCAAGAGGTGATGGATGCAAACTTGGGTTCAGGTCTGATCTGTTGGATCTAATGATTCTCGCCTGTAGGAAGCTGTCAAATTGTGCGATAAGTCGCAATTCTTGATCTGAGGATTGGTTTTGAGGATTGCTTGTGTTACAGTTTGCTGCGAGTCTTGCAGCCTTTAGACTGTGACTGAACGCGAGGAGATGTTCCACAATATGAGGCTGATCTGTAGCCAAGGAGTTTTCGGCGAAGCCATCACCATCGCCTACAGCTATAGCGCTCGTCTGGTGCAATTTAACCGGCAAGTGTGTGTTTGCGTCGAAAGTATCATCACGTCTCGGCTTGATTAGTCGCTCATTTGCGGATTGTCTCGAAGGAGGTAATGATGCAGCAGGATTTGCTGCCCAAACAACCCTTTGGGTGTAACCTCCACAAGCCAGCCCCAACTGCGCGCAAGGAAGACATTGGGGTCTGTTCAGATCGCACTTGACTCCTCTGGCTTTACAAGTCTGACAGTCCCGGTCTCGGCGTATACCTCGTGGTTTCCCACGCAGAACATTAGTTCTTAACTTCGGCATTTGTAATAGTATTGAGATTAAAATTATAACTTGTAAAATATAGATTCCCTTCCCTTTTCAGATGAAATAGGGTGAGAGGAGAGATAAGTATGGGGCAGGATGACATGGATAGTTACTTATCGGGTCAATCAATGCGGGGGGTGAGCAGGACGATAATGTTAATATTTGATTCCCTGCCTGACTCAGTTTAGCTTAGATCGGGGAATTCTGATACCCCGCACCCTTTGTCCCACCCGTCCGACCGGACTCTTATCGCTGACGATACACAGAGATAATAACTATCTGCGACGATAAGCTAAATCATGGGTAAGGCTACCCTAGACCAGATATATAAAGTAAGTTTGCGTAAACAAACAGAGGGATGCAAATAAGAAATCGGGAGAAATCGAGGCTGTTAAGTTTAACTATTGCAGTTTGGTGATGGTGCCTAGAGTTCCGAGGATAAAATCTACTTGGTAGCTTGACTGCCATAATAATATTCGATCTAAATCACAGCACTGTTAAGAAGACTCTTGAAGTCACTCTAGCTAAAATACTAAAGTAGAGCAACGCTCAAACCTCTCGCATAAAAGACAGATATCACGGAAGAAAACATAAATTCCACGAATCCATTCATTGAATCACAATATCTTGACCCGGATGTATTGGATGGATTGCATAAATATTACTTTCAATCAAAGGTGTATCGCGTGGCCGACGCGTGCTATGATTGCCGAAACCGCGGAAGATCATTGGTTACAAATATTCTTCCAGCCATGTTATCATACCTTTGTGAGCACGTATATAGTGTGAGGTTCTAAGTATCATTCATCTCCCTGAATGATTATTCTTAATCACGCTTTCACTCAACTTCCGCATTAACAGCACAATACGCGTCAATACTGACCACCGACCGTCAATGTCGCAGTCTTGTTAATCAAGAATTCGTCAATCATGACATCCTTTCCACTTTCCTTGCCATGTCCACTGTCCTCAATTCTTCCAAACGGCGCTTTAGCAGACGAGCTGTTACTTTATCTTCACTTTCAAATCGATAGAATCCGAGAACTGGCGCGAATATCTCTTCGCGCGTCATGAGCATCTCGTCTCTCATTTCGGTCAAAAACGTAGGTGCCATGAAATACCCGTCCCGTCCAGCGTGTCGCCATTTGAGTAGCATGAGTTGAGCGACAGCTTGATCGATGTCCGCATCGTCAAACACCATGAATGGACAGTCCCCACCTAATTCCAAGGTTGTCTTCTTGAGATTATGTGCGCATAGGTTCGCGATAATTCTCCTAATTCTTGTGCTGCCCGTGAAGCTGACCTTTTTAACCCGCGCATCTAACACAGAGCCTCAGCCACTGCTGGTGTATTCTCTAGCGACGTCGTCGCCACGTTGAGTGCACCTGGAGGAAAGCCGGCTTCCAGAGCAAGGTGCGCAACTGAAACGGCTGTCAAAGGCATCTCGGGTGATGGTTGGACGACCATGGTGCAGCCTGCAGCCAGAGCAGCAGCAGCCTTGCGTAGTGCGAGTGCGATTGGGAAATTCCATGGGACAAGAGCAGCTGCAACGCCAATGGGTTACTTGATCGTCATTGCACGTCGACCAGGAATGGCACAGGTAAGCGAAGTCCCATGCACTCGGTCAGTCTCGGCAGAGCACCACCAAACAAAGGTAAGAGCGTAGTCAATTTCGCCGCGCGCTTCCACAAGCGCCTTACCCGTTTCGTGGACGAGGATTCGTGCTAGATCTTCACGCGCGGCAAGAATGAGGTTGTGCCATTTTATGAGTGCCTGAGCTCTGGAGCGCGGAGTAGTATTTGAGTAGCTCTTGAAGGTTTCATATGAGGACGCGACAGCGAGATTCGGATGCTGTGCAGTCTGGACACGATGCTCATGCTTTGCCTGATCCTGAATCAATGACATTGAAAAGGTTGCAGTCTTTGGCTGAAACAAACTTTCCGTCGATTAAAGACGTGCAACGGAAGAGAGATTCGTTTGTAAGTTGGAATGGGAGATGATGTGGATTTGCCATGTTCTTTGATGATTAGCTGTGCGAAATTAATCTGATCCACCGCTTGTTGCAATCTGGATGAGATCGACTAAAACAGCCTCATACGTAATATGATTATCGACTTGCAGTATTTCCTTTCTCGCCCACCATCCTGAGTAGTCGCTGCTCTAACCTGAGCCTTGTCCTAGCCAACAAGTAGAAACCAGACGGTCATCGTATCGGTTTTCGGCTCCTTCCTGGCAATTAACAAAGTTACAGTTGCTCCACCCACATCATAGTAACCTTAGCTGTGAACTATACTGCGCATGCGCGAAGCCCGTGCTCGACCTTTTACTACTATGCCGAGGAGAGCGTCGTTTGTCCAGTTCCCTACCAAACTGATCCACACAACTGCCACCGAACGTACCTATAATCAGGGTAGAAACATTGTGATCTATATTCATAGTGCTTAGGCAGGACAGGCTGGTATTGCTCGGCCCTATGGAATTGTCGAAATATTCTGTTGCGGGAGATCAAATAATACGACTTGAAAATTCGAGGATGACGTTTTGATTAATGCTGCATCACCCTCTGCTTCGTATCCGATGTCCTGACCACCTACATGTCCGTAATTAAACTTTTGATAATGAATATGCTAATCTCAAATGAGTGGTGTATCCCTGCCTTTTCCACTTCACTGAGGCGCTGCATTCGCGTCACGTGCACCACCTTTGCCCCATCTTACAACAGCCAACAACCTGAAGGTAAAGCGAAATATGGGGCTGTGCATTTTAGTGCCTCTACACGTCGTCAGCAATTCCCCTCATGTCTTGCTTCTGCGACGTACTACTCAATCGTTAGGCTCGTCGCGACAGCTATCAAATCAACACAAACATCGCGATATGTTGGATTCTAGCGATTACACTATTGGCTGGATCTGTGCGTTATATGCAGAGAACCTTGCAGCGCAGGAGTTTCTTGACGAGGAGCATGGCCGACCAGAATGGCGAGCACCAAATGACACTAACTCATACATACTAGGCTCTATAAGCAAACACAATGTCGTTATTGCTGTCTTGCCTCTAGGCGAATACGGAACTGCTTCAGCCGCTGAAGTTGCAACAAATATGATCCGCAGCTTCCCTAATGTTCGGATTGGCCTTATGGTTGGCATTGGAGGCGGAGCACCTAGTCTACCTGATCGCGATATTCGCTTAGGCGATGTCGTAGTGAGTTGTCCAGAGAATGGCCATAGCGGAGTATTTCAGTATGACTTTGGCAAATCTACACAGGAGAGGGCATTCCAGTATACGCGATCGCTAAATCAGCCTCCACGAGCGTTACTGACTGCTCTTGCAGACCTCAGGACACAGCATGAAAGACAAGGAAATGGACTATCAGAAGCTGTCAGTGAGGTCTTAACAAAGCGTCCTAGACTTCAACGAAAATATGGTCGACCATCGCCAGACACAGATATACTTTTTGCATCTGATTTTATCCATACCGGCAGATCCTGTGCCTCTTGTTGCCAAAATACCAAAAAAATAGTCTGTCGCCCAGAAAGAGAGCCAGATATCGAAGATGATCTGGCAGTACACTATGGAACTATCGCATCAGGGCATAAATTAATCAAGGATGCCCTTTTGCGCGATGCACTGGCGGATGAGAAGGATGTTCTATGCTTTGAGATGGAGGCTGCTGGATTAATGAATTTATTCCCTTGTCTTGTTATCCGCGGGATCTGCGACTATTCCGATTCTCATAAATCTGACAAGTGGCAGAAATTTGCCGCCATGGTGGCTGCTGCATATGCGAAACAGCTTATCTGCTGTCTAGCTCCAGAACTGGTTCAAACGGAACCTAGATTGGACTCATTGCTCTGCGATAGTAAGTTTGATCTCAGACTATGATATCTTTAGCTAAGTTACGTTCTAACATTAAAGGCTAGTTCAAGCAACGACAAAGCAGACCAATACCGTTGTACAGGAAATCGAGTTACGACAAGGCGCTCAGGAAAAACAAATTATTCTAGATTGGCTTACTAGCACCAGCTTTGGTACACAGCAGAGTGATCTATTTGCTCGAAGGCAGCCTAATACTTGCCAATGGTTCCTGGATACTGATGAGTATCGGAACTGGGTACAAAACTAAAATAACAATAAAACCCTTTTTTGCCCTGGCATCCCCGGCGCTGGGAAGACTATCCTCTCCTCAATTGTCATCCACGACCTCGATATAAAGTTCAACACAGATTCAACAGTTGGACTTACCTATGTCTACTGTAACTTCAAAAGCCAACACAAACAAGACGTCAGAATGCTACTAGCAACGATACTAAAACAGCTCTGTCAACAGCAGCCTTTAATGCCTGATGTCGTTAAGGCTCTGCATACTAAACATCAGAGATTGGAAAGTAAGCCTCAAATCGAAGAGCTTTCGGCTACCCTCGAGGTTGTGTTGTCTCAGTTCTTGCGTGTTTATTTAGTTATTGATGCACTCGATGAATGGCAGAATATGGTTAGCGACCGATCTTTAATGCTGCGCGAGTTGCTGGGTCTGCAAAATAGGTCTGGCCTTAATCTGTTCGCTACTTCGCGACCTATTGATGATATTAAGGAGTATTTCTATGGATTTCCATCGGTTGAGATCTCGGCTTCAAAATCAGATATCGCTCTCTATATTCACGATCGTCAACATGCACTACCAAAGTTTGTCGGAAAAACACCTGGATTACTTGAAAACATCAAAGATACTCTTTCAAAATCTTCTCAGGGAATGTAAGTAAGGGATCCATTTCTTACCTCAAAACTACTTGTACTTACATATCATCATTAAGGTTCCTTGTCGCTCAGCTTTATCTGGAATGGCTTAAAACCGAAATTTCAGTTAGAGACCTAGAAACTACCCTAACTCAGCTTTTTAAGAGGAGTAAAAAGAACGATCTTGGACAGGTCCTGGGTAAATTATACGACGAGACTATGGAGCGAATCTACGCGCAGAACACGCACCATAAGGAACTTGCCCACAAAATGCTGTTATGGATGTCGTTCGCAAGAGAAAGACTTACAATAACTCAAGTCCAGCATGCACTTGCGCTCAGAGACGGAGACACAGAATTCAACGCCAAGGGCATAAATGACATAGGCCTTGTTGTCTCTGTATGTTGCGGCTTGATCACGGTTGATGAAGAAAGTGGTATCATTCGACTGGTTCATTACACTACACAAGAATATTTCAGAGATAACGAAGCTCGATGGTTTCCCGGCGCACAGTCATACATCACCAAGCAATGCATACTTTACTTATCACTCCGCGACTTCGAACTGAGCGCCGCTATGTTGTCCCACCGGTCGTGTGGTAGAACGGTATACTGGGAGCTCCAAGAACGATTCGCGCGCTATCCATTTTATGAGTATTCTGCACTGAACTGGGGCAATCACGCCCGCAGCATCCCAGCGGACCTTTTCGGCAATATTAAAGAGATAGCGTTGCGATTCCTTAGTGGAGGACCTCAACTCGATGCTGCAATTGATGTGGTGCAGGGATTTGTTTCAGAGGACAAATTCTTCGCGAGCGGACTACATTTAGCTGCTCATTTTGGACTTGACCTCTTGTTTGATGCTTTACTTGAGAAGAACAGCATCAAGTCAGAAGATAGTTTAGGCCGAACAGCTCTTAGCTGGGCTTGCAGTGCCGGTCATAAGACCACTGCAGGATTTCTCATCATGAAATTACTGGGTTGCAAGGGGAGTAACTTAAATGAGCAGGACACAATCCATGGATTTACACCGCTGCACCTGGCTGTTGCTGGAGGTCATTTTGCTATTGTGAAGGGTTTGATCGAACATGGCGCGAGGACTGACTTGAAAGATATGCAAGGCGTTCTGCCGATCTTCTGGGGGATCATGTTCAACAACAAGGAAATAACTGTTGCGCTACTAAACGCCCAAGGTGACCGAGCGCAACAGTTATACTTCGCGGAAGAGCAGAACCTCTTTTTCGAGGCGGCTAGATTCGGCAACGTCGAAGTTGGGCAGCTCTTTCTTGAGATGGGACTTGATGTAAATGCCCGTGATGAGAATGGGAGAACGGGTCTTATGGAAGTCATGCACAGGAGAAGCTTGGTTGCAGCAGAGTGGCTCCTTGATCAGGGTGCGAACCCTAATTTGCAAGACAAGAACGGCGTCACTGCTCTTATGCACGATCAAAAGAGTGGCTTTGATACAGAAGTCGCGGCCAGACTTATTGAGAACGGAGCAGATCCCAACTTGCAAGATGAAGAAGGCCGCACAGCCTTGATGATAGCGAGTCGCAGGGGTATGGAGAATCGCGTCAAGTTTCTTCTCGAACACGGTGCAACCCCGAACTTGCAGGATAAAGAAGGTGAAACAGCGTTACTGGAGGCATGCAGGAAGTTTGGGAGAGAGGAGGGCCGGAACACTATCATCAAGCTGCTCCTCGACAAGGGCGCCAAAGTTGACATTCGAAATCGGCAAGGCCACAGCCCTTTGAATGAAGTGTGCAAGTCTGGAAACGACGAGGGAGTGAAGATTATCCTCAAGGACATCCCCAAGATAGATCCGCAAGATAAGGACGGCATGGTCGCTTCAATGGTCCTGAATAGGCCTATAGCGCTCGCTCGTCTTCTCATAGAAAAGGGCGCCGGGTTGAATTTTCAAAATGGCGGAGGTCAAACGCGTCTCATGGCGGCCATTGAAGAGTACGATCAAATCACCAGCACCATGATCATCGAGAGGGATGCGAATCTGAACCTCCAAGATCAAGACGGGAGGACAGCTCTTGACTATACTTTCAAAGAATGGCCCTTTTCACATGGAGGGGATCGCGAGGTCATCAGGAGGTTGCTTCTGGACAAAGGAGCGAAAGCTATTATGCAACCAGAAGCCATGGATTTATCGATTAGGTGCCCTTCGCCAACCTCTCCTAGTGATTGGCTTGACAGTGATGGGGACGAAGACGACGATGAGTCAGAATTAGATACAGAAGACCTCAATTAATTTTCACGTCTAGAAACATGCAGGAATTGTAGCACGTTCAACAGATGACTAATGGGAGAAGTCTCTCAAGTGATAATGGTAATGTTAGTGAAAGTGAGGGCGATGGTAGAACTTGACCTGTAGTGTTTCAATAGTGGCAGTGGACATACATTCGGCAGCTCTGTTTGAGTAGTCAGAGCTCCTGTGTTATTATATACAAGGCTTGTTGCTAGCCAGGTCACCCTTGATGTTATGCTTCTGCAAACATGATCTCCACCTGGGACGAAAGGAGTCTCTTGTGGGCTCAGGCTGCATGCCGCTATTGGAGATAGATAGAAAAGAAGCCTTGTAGCAGTAGATGATTGTTTTACACAGTCATTCTAAGTCTACTAGAATGATAAGGTGAGAATTGGTTAGGAGGACGAAGGGTAGGTTTGTGATTAATTGATACAATCAACGATGGACATTTCGAATGTCCAATGAGCTCTGGTTAATGACGCGGAGTATAGCCTAATGATTAGAAATCGATGATAAAAGACACAACTTTCAGTGCAATAATCGAAGAAAAGGCAACAGTTCTGAAATAAACGACATGGGACTTGTTATTGATGTGTACAAAGTATTTGATCTTGTCAAGGCACCACACGAAATATTATTTTCTATCGGTGTGATAGGTAGACTTGAGGATGTTGTCTTTCTTGTGTAGGGGTGGAAGCATACACCTTTATTATGAAAGTGATTCAGAGCTTGCGTCTAATCAATTCAGATATTTCTCGAGCACAAAACAGTAGATATAAACAGAATCAATAAAAAAAGAACTCCTGAGCTATAACTGAGGCAAGGGTGAGCCGCTATCTATAAAGCGGCGATATGATTTTGTCGATATTCCTCTTCTAAAACAAGAAGTTTAAAATAGTTGTCGGAACAAAGGATTAGACTATAGCTGACGGGATAAAGAAATGTATCAACTGTGTCTGCTACAGCCAGCAAACGGCCCAACTTTGTTAGTGGTAGTGTCTTAATTAGGTACTTACTGATAGCGGGACTTTCCCGTTGCCGACCGGTCACAAAGATCATCTCTACCCCGCATTAAGGCTACCAGAGAGTACCACCTACAAAACATCATCATTCAGATTCCCTTACTAAAGAGATCTAGCTTGTGGATTCACTGCATCCAAATTCGGAAAACAACTTCTAGAAATGTGAGCCAAATCATAGCAATGTCCTGTAATCACACCCGGTGTAGCTATAGAATTGAAGATTGGAAAAAACACTCGTCAGTATTCGTCGAAGAAGAGGACCAATAAACATTTTGGTTTAGATAACAGTTGCTGCAATTTTATTTATATGGCAAGCATGATATGAAGATATACTGAGAACTGTGTAATGCATTTAATGTAGATTACCTAACAAAGGAACGAAGCGACTGACCCTTACAGATATTCATTCTAAAGCTAGGCTAAACATCACTTGCCTACACGCATCGACCTCCATCAATCTAGATAGATGACATTCTTAGTAGAGTGATAGTGAAATGATCGAATGCCAATCTTACCTCTAAACCAACACCAGTTATGAATGTTGCCTCGTCACTAGCCAGACAACAGCAAGCATTGGCAATGTCGCTTGGTGTAGATGGCCTGCCGATAGGACTTGTTGAAACAAAACCGGCCCTATTCTCTTCAGTATCCAGCTTTCCGATGAAAAGATGTGTCTTCGCTAATCAATAGCTATGCTCTTACGCCCGAACTGGGGATCATATACTCACATGCCGGTACTGCCTACAACGGGAGAAACAGAATTGAAGCGAATCTCCTTAGGCCCATATTCAACAGCCATTGTCTTGGTAGCATTAATGACGGCCGCTTTCGAGGCATTCTACCAAGTCAGCCCTGTTCTCGGCCGAATTCCTGTTGTGGAAGCAACCTGAATAAAACACCAATGCCTGCCGCTATCGAGATAATACAGCAATAAAACGTTGGTTGCATAGTAAATGCTCTAGAAGTTAACGTTCATGACGAGATCGAAGTCGTTGGTAGTGACCTGCTCGGTGGGCTTCTTGGTATACGTAGCGCCGGCATTATTAACCACGATATCGAGCTGTTTGAACTTTCCCAGAGTAAAGTCAAGAACGCGACGCCAGTCATCGGGGTTTGCCACGTCAGCAGGTGAGAAGACGCAATTCAGTCCTTGGGAGACGACATGGCCTTGCTGGCGCCTTCGGCGATGAATTTGGTTGCAATGCCTTGCCGAAGCCCGATGCGCCGCCCGTGACGATTGCCGTCTTTCCATGGAGCCGTCCTGTCAATTTTTAAATCTGAGTAAAGAGGAATATTGCGATTAGAAATAATTGCTGCAAAAGAAAATGAATGAGATTTGGGATTTTCGTTTTTTAAGAAAAGAATTTTATGCTTTCCTCTGTTTGTCGGATTGTTCTTTCTCTTCGCTTTCTTCACGCCTGTCACAGGTGCTCTTTTCCCGTATTTTGCTCACTACACGCCCCCTCCACAACGAAAGGTGATGGTCCAGCGTCGCAACACTTGGACCGGGGTAGCTAATTGAGCAGTCACAGGAATAATAACCTCTTTCGGCACCATTTCAATTCATCACAGGAACGAAATCAACGATAATCGGACACATTCTGGACTCCGAAAACGGTGGGTTGATCTTGTGTCGGGTCGCTGCAGTCCAATATCTCGCCCTTTGCTCCCGTCATCCTGCTGAGACGTCAGTCAATGCTCTGCTAATTTTCGATTGCCAGTCTGCAAACTCACAATTAATTCTCATTTATATTCATCATGTCGGAAAACAAGACATTTCGGATCCTTGTCCTGTCATGAGACCATGTCGGCCCTGAAATTATTGCCGAAGCTCTCAAGGTCCTGGACGGGGTAGAAACAAGCGGACCAGACCTGCACTTCCACAGAGATACAGACATCTGCGGTGGCTGCAGCATCAACAAGCACGGCACTCCCATCACGGAATCTGTCCTGACAAAAACCCTGTCAAGCGACGCCGTCCTTTTTGGCAGTATTGGCGGCCCCGAATGGGCGGGAGCCGATCCAACGCCAGAATCTGGTCTCTTGAAGCTCCGCCAGCGCCTCGACGCTTTTGCCAACTTGCGTCCTTGCGAGATTCTCGTCCCGTCTCTTGTCAGTGCGTCGCCGATAAAGGCTGAGCTGGTAGCAGGGACTAAACTCATCGTTGTCAGAGAGAATTGCGGTGGGGCTTACTTTGGAAAGAAAGAGGAGAGTGAGGATGAGGCGTCTGATCTGTGGGTCTATTCAAGATCCGAAGTTGAGAGGTTGGCGCGTGTGAGCGCGGCTGTTGCCAGGATCTTGCATGCGAGTAGCGATAACCCAAATGATGGAAGTAAGCCGATCGTTTAGAGCGCTGACAAGGCGAATGTTCTTACGAGTGGGAGACTCTGGAGGCGCGCTACAACGGACATCTTCAATCGTGAACTCACAGACATTGATATGCGACATCAACTTGCTGATAGCCTGGCAATGTAGATGGTTCTCGACCCCAAGCAATAGCGTATCCACACCGATAACACTTTCGGTGACATCCTCTCCGATATCTCAGGTGGTATCACGGGTACACTCGGAGTTTTGCCTAGCGCAAGTCTCGCAGGTGTCCCCGGCAAAGCTTCGTGCAAAGGCATCTATGAGCCTGTTCACGGAAGCGCGCCCGGTATTTCAGACAAAACCGTCGCGAATCCGTGGCGCAGATCTTGAGTCTCGCTATGCTGCTCCGTTATTCCTTTTTGCTGGAAGAGGAAGCCGATGCTATCGAACAAGCTGCTGCAAAAGTGCTAGACACAAAAGAGGGTGGGGGGTTAGAGATTAGGATGAAGGACATTGGCGGTAAACCGACGTGTAGTGAAGTTGGAGATGCGATTTGCGAGATCCTTCGCAGGGTTCTGGAAAGCTAGATGTAGAAATGAAATGTTGGAACCGAGTTGGTTTCAAGACGTTCCCATATTCGACCAAATACCTATTCGCAATCCCAATTCTATTCATTTGACAACCCTTCTTTACATGTCCCTTAGTACCTTTTGCCATTTGATTGTGCGAAGCCAGCATTTCCAAAGTTACCACCTTGTCCGAAGTTACCTCCAAAGTTCCCTCCCGGGTTGCCTGGGTTTGCAGCGTTTCCTCCAGGGAAACCAGGGTTTCCACCAGCGTTACCACCAGGATTTCCGCCAGCATTGCCAGTGCTTCCGTCACCGCCGGCACTTTCGCCGTTGCCAGCACCACTATCCGTGCCATCAGCAGCGTTTCCGCCAGCTCCGGTACCGGAAAGCTTAGAGTTGACAAACTCCAACGCTTCCTTGCCGTAGATTTCTACGTATTGCTGGTGGTGAGCAGAGTCGTTACCGTTACAGCAGAAAGGATCTTCGGCATCGCAGTAGATCTGGACCTTGTCGGCATTGGGACAGGTGAAGCCTTCAGGTCGAGCGTCGAACTGCAAAGTATTAACTTCATGTTATATGAGGAATTGGACGAGATAACTTACGCCGCCTGCTTTGCAAGTTCCGACTCCATAAGCAAGACCATTGATGAAGCGAGGGTTGCCCAGCATGACGACGGCCTTGACTTGTTCGACTGCGCTGGCTGAGAGCGGAACTGAAGAGTCAGAGATGGAAGCTCCGTTGTCGGGTCCTCCACAGATGTTGTTGTCCATGATTTGGCCGCCCTGTACAACCGAATAATTAGTTTCGCGATACAGATAAAAGAATCTATAGACAACATACCTGAGAGTAGCCGATCATGATAATCTTGGTATCAGGACATCTCTCATTCAGTCCGTTGACGGCAGTGGTAACAGCCTCAGTACCCTGCTTCGCAGAAGCACCATACTCCACATTACCGCAAGAAGCCTGACCGCCGCATGCGGGATAGTCGATGGCTTCTGAGGTAGCGCCTGGGTGATCAGCCTTGATCATATCGATCAGCGCACCAGCTGAGCCAAGACCCGGTGCCACGGATGTCTCGCGGGCTCCAAAGATGTGAATCTCGGGGCATGATTGGGCTTGTGCCTTTGCTGCCAGAGCGTTGGCGAGGATGAGAAGAACGCTAGAATCGACAGAAGCACGCATGTTGTATGTGTTGGCTGTTTCGAGTTGAGCAACGTAGTGATGAGGATCTCGCTGGGTTTTTATCTGAATACTGAGGGCAGCTGTTGCAACGTGCGTGTGCATGAATCATCCACATGGCATCGACTCACAATAACCCGTTTCCTAGAACACAATTCCCTGTTGTTTCAGGGATAATGGACAGTGCACGGAAATATTCTATAACAGGGATACTGGATTGGTGGGTTAATCGAGCATAACCAGGGTTTGGTACTGCTTGAAACAACCTGTGTTTTGTGATCAGCCATCATTATGCGTTTTGATACCCACTTGAATCGATATGACTTGGTGGTGGATCATGGAGTCTGTTACCGACGGGCCGAAGATGACATGTTCGGATGTTACAGATAAATACACTTAAATGAGGTGGATGAGTTTGAACTTTTGGCTCGCTTGGAAAAAATTCCCAGCTGTCAAGCGATTGGCGCTCCACAATGGAACATCGCTGTATGAATTAAATGGTCAACCCGCCACGCAAATGGTATTAAATGAAGTCGACCCACTACGTTAAATGCTTGTCTTTTAAGTGACACCACCTGAGTCGATCAACACTGAACAGGTATGATCTTCTAAGATGTACCGAACCATGAGACGGAATTAAACATTCTTCTAAGTTGGTTTCGGCATATGGCTCCACACGACTAAGACGACCACGTGGCCACTGAGAATGATGGGCACTTCATCATTGCGACCTGACTGCGATTGGAAGAGAGCAATATGCATAAAAATTCAGCGCAATTTTCTGAATATCGTCAAATCCCCAAGTCTATGTGGTTTCGAGGTATGCCTTCGATATAACGAACAACCATCGAACCCTTCAATCACAACTTTGAATCGAATCGTTTTACTATTTTTATCTCAATGACTATCACAAAGTAGCGGAGTCACATCTCTAACCCTTTTTCATCTGGGCGAGATAGGATTCCACATCCGACTCCCTCAGACGAGCAGCTTTACCGTTGACTTGCTCTCCAATATCTGTTTGGTAAGCCCTCATCTTCTCAAGGTAATCCGGGATGAAAGCACCAAGAATGCGGATGGCGAGAAGGGCTGCGTTGGTGGAGTTGTTGATGCCCACGGTAGCAGTAGGGACTCCTCGCTGTAACATGTCAGTTCGTGCTGAGTAGAAGGGACGGCGATAGGACTTACAGGCATTTGAACAATGCTAAGAAGTGAATCCATTCCGTCGAGGTGAGTGGCCTTGACGGGAACACCGATGACAGGGAGGGGAGTGTAAGCTGAGACCATGCCAGGCAAGTGAGCAGCTCCTCCAGCAGCAGCGATGATGACCTTGATACCACGATCAGCAGCGGCAGTAGCAACATCACCCATCTTGACGGGTGTTCGGTGCGCAGAGGTGATATCAACCTCCCAAGGAACACCAAACTGAGTCAAAATATCAAGACCAGGCTTAAGAACAGGCAGATCCGAGTCAGAGCCCATGGTGACAAGAATCAGTGGCTCCTTGGCAGCCTTCGCGACGGCCTGTTCAGGCCGCATGGCCTTGCTCTTCGCCTCGATTCTCTCCTGACGCATATCAGCTGCCAATTTCACGAGCGGCTGCGCAAACTCTTCGAGGTCCTTGATGCTGCCTTCGAGTCCCGTGAGAGTGATGTGGCCGATCTTGCGTCCAGGCTTGGACTGCTTGCCGTAGAGGTGGGGGTACACTCCGACCTTGGGGGCAAACATGGACTTGGCCTTCTTGACGAGAGGAAGATGGGATTCTGGCGAGGCGCCGCCGAGGATGTTGATCATGATACTGGATGAGACGTGGGGATCGAGCTTTTCAGGGAGGGGGTCGTCAAGAATGGATGTAAGTTGGGCTTTATATTGAGACCTGGGGCACTTAGTGCTTGTCAGAGAAGGGCAAATGCTGAGAGGACGTACATATACGGTACTGCCTCGATGGTGAGGTGACCGGAGTTATGGGGTCGAGGAGCAATCTCGTTGACAAGAATGTCATTGTTCTCCGTGACAAACATCTCAACAGCGAAAACACCTCGTCCCCAGAGCTTCTCGACCACGCTGACGGCAACATCCTGAGCACGCTTGGAAACAGCATCAGGCGTGTCACGAGGAGGCATGTACACGCGCGAACAGACGTTGTCCTCGTGAACAGTCTCAACGGCAGGGTACGGCACCAAACGCTTTGTCTTTCCATCGGCGTCCTCTGTGCGGATGACGATGACGGAAAGTTCGCGCTGGAAGGGGACGTACTTTTCGGCATAGCACTGTAGTTTTCCGAATTCGGATACGGCAGTCTCGATATCGCTGTCACTGGCGATCTTGATGTTTCCGCGCCCGTCATATGAATCCTTTCGTGACTTGAGCATGAACGGCAAACCGTACTTGGTCGCAATATCCTTGAGAGCAGTGCGCATCTCATCACCGCCAGAAGCCTGAACAGCGACTTGCTCGGCGATAGGAATTCCTTGCTTACCCAGATAATCCTTCTGCTCATACTTGTCCTGGATAAGACGCAGCGTCTTCCAAGACGGGTAAACAACAACCTTGCCCTCCCTGCTTAGCTCCTCGAGCGTAGCCGTCTCAATGTGCTCGGTCTCGACGCTGAGGACCTTGCAGTTGCTGGCGAGTTCTCTGATCTTGGCGGCGTCCTTGAAAGATCCGTCGACGTGGTACTTGCTGCGTGAAACTTGCTTTGCTGGGGCATCTTGGGCATCGAGGATGGCGATTTCGACTTCGAGAGGTGATGCGGCTTCGCAGAGCATGCGACCAAGTTGTCCGCCACCGAGAAGACCTAGCTCTGGCTTTCCACTCATTTTGGCTGTGACAAGATGAAATGAGATAAGGTATCGTGGAGTTGCTGGATTTTTGCGATGAGGTCAGAGGTCAAGGGAAAAATTTAAATCGGAGCTGAAACTGTGGGGTGCGGGGTGACAACGGATGACTCAATAACAGCGACTCTGCTCATAGAGGTTCAGACTGCGACAGGTCAGAGTGGGCGCGGCAACTGCAAATGATCAGGAGTCCTCTTCAATGGGAAGTATCGATTGAATCGATCCCGGATTTTTCTTCATGAACAATGTCGGCCATTCGAGACGCTGTCATAGTGAACGGGGATGAGCTCCGATCAGATCGGGTCAACCTCCGATATCGTCGAGCCCCGCTTATGTATATCGTGTCTCGATATCTGCCTTACATACCTCCGCTCGTTGAGCAGAAATTGAAATGAGATGTCTCAAGCTCACATAGTATTCTGTATCATGTTTGCTTGGGACTAATGAACAGCAAAACAGAAAATGGCAAGAAATGGATGTAACTGGATAAAGAAGTCAGGAACTTGGCGAAGTACCGCACCAGTCAGTCTAACCCCAGAGCGGATGAAGTCCCACTTTTAGCTCGGGTTAGACTGCATAAATATGTATTTAGCCGTAGTAGGCCCTGCAGTAGGTACTTTTCTAGATTATGGATTAATTCTGCGTGATAGTAAAGCTCAGTAACTAGAGAGGATTGAGATAGCAGAAGCTTGAATAAGGTTCCATGCAGATGGATGACACGGAACAAGTCTGCCTTTACCAAATCCCATACAATCACTTGTTAAAACGCCTTGGCCAACTGCAATCGTCTGTCAAGCTCTTAAAAGAACCAACCACACAGCCCCTTATCAAACAAATTAACGCGCATAACAAAGGTATCATTGAATGCTGCCCGCTAGATCTCAAACCAACTTTTATAGCTGAGGTTCTTGTTATGCTAGAGAAATGAAGTTCGCCATTGTCTTCATATATATTGGCATTAATGCTATCTATCCACGAGATACTGCTGCTATACAATGTCATATTTTATTTTTCCATGTCTTGTCAGGCCGATATCAGTCTCTGCATTATTTCGAAATTATTGAAACCTTCCTTAACCTTCCCGCCTATCTTAGCAATGAAAACGGCGACATTAGACATAAGACTTTCGCATATTTACATGACGATATGTCGTCTATGTTCCTATAACCGATGCCAGAAGTTATTGCCCAGATGACATTGCACCTCTACGGTATGTGAAACTCATATCCAATCGAGGTCTTGACTAACACGTGGAGGGATGTTGCACTTATGTACCTGCACATGCTATTGCCGTCACACTCCTATCATTTAAGTCTACGATGAGCGAGACCGTGTGTTGAACTGAATCTATGGCATCCAGTGTGGCCACTTTCCACTGACGAAAATGTTGTTAGAAGAATGGTATCTAAGAGGGAGACGAAAACACTAGCATGATATCAACATACCTAGTCGCACTGAAGGCCCGGGCCCAAATCCACCATACCAGCTACAATCCTCTGCACAATGGGAGTCAAAACGGTCTTCACGGCTTATTTCTTCAATCTTGTGAGGGATGCTTCTAGACCGCCTAGTTCAGTTCGAAGACGGACTACACGGACATGCAGAAAATCCTCGGATACCTCACCATATCCACAACCGCGTGTCGTACACATGCATAGATGGTTCCGCTGCGGAACGAGTTTCTGGAGCCAGAATTTAAAGCCTCGGATATCGAAGCATATACGGCAATACGGGTGCAGCAGGTAGAATAAAGATGTCGAATGAGAGCCAGCATCTTTACTGAATACAGTTATGGCCATCGTTACAAGGTCTAAGAAGTAAGCCCAAACAGAAAATATCATTCTGGAAGGTGATGATCTATATGAAGAAGACAAATTGGCATGAAATTATTATATGGTTACAGATTGTTTAGAATTAGATTGTAATGAGAATATTAGAGTAAGAACTGATAATAGTAATTAGTTTATCTTTATCTTACTTATTAAAGCTATCCTCTTTTATACTTATTACTTAAAATAATCCTTTTGTTTCCGCCACCCCTTCCCAGGCTCTAATCAGGCTAGTATAGTTATGAGGAAGTATTCAGTCAAGGACAAAGCGAAAGTTCCGATGTGTATCATTTACAGATTGTAAGCCTAAGGTTAGATGGCTTCTCTCAGTACAGCCAGGAACCCTTGCCCCATTAACCAATTTACAAAGTCCACATCCGCAAAGGTGCAATACAAGCAGTTCGCGGATATCTCTCAGTCTAATGAACTCATTTTGTAACCTTTCAGGATCTGCACTAAATCTTGCAAGGTAGGTAAAGGTCAGTGTCCTTATCTTTATCGATATCTTCCCATTGTCAGGTTGAAGACTAGAAACTGTCAGCTTGAAAGATCTCTCTAACAGTGAGTATATCATACTCATCATAGCATTCAGGTTCAATTGCCTTTCCTCCTAAGCTCTGGTGCTTATCAAGCCATGTCTTAGCCTGGCTGCATACTGTTCCTACTCGGATGCCAGGTGCCTTTCCTTCCTCATAAGTGCCATAGCTGTTGTACTGATAACTTAACCCTAGGTAGACATCATCTATGCCTCCTACTTCCTCTGCTAGCTTTGAGACTTCTGCGTGATGTTTTCCACTACAGTTATGACGGCATTGCACTTGTGTTGTGCCTGTTTGTTGTAATATGTACTGGATATTGTGGGAAGGTTATATCCAGGAACTGACTAAAGTCAGCCCATGTAGCGTGATGAAGGATAAAGACATGAATAATTGAGCGTAGATGTCTTCCTCGATTGGCCTCAGCTGTAGCTGAGCCAGCCATATTGTAAGGTTGAAAAATATTTAAAAGAGAAAAAGAATATAATATTAACTCTAGAAAAAGATTCTACAATTTATAGATAGTATTACAGTAGTAATTAGTAAGCTATTAGTAAGCTTCAAGTTACTATTAAGCTAAAATAAATTTTCTGTTAAGAAGTATTATTCTAAAGTCAATTAAATATATGTAAAGATATCCTGAATCTCCTCTACAGACAGCTTCTTCTCAAGTGCCAGCTGAAGCTGGATCCTAGACTTAGAGGGATTTAAATAGCCAGCCCCAATACTGAGTGGGCGCTCTCCGACATAACCCCATGCAGTGCGTCGGCTCATAACAACCGGAATGTCAGTCTCGTTCAAGACTTTCTTCATTTCAGTAGTAGCCTTATCGGGCCATCCTCCAGCACCAAGACCAGCAAGCACAATACCTTTCGCACCACCATCGATAGCAGCTCGGAAAAGCTCGGGATCAGCTTCTTGATGACCGTACAGGATGTCGACTTGAGGAAGCGCCTGCTTGGCCAAGCTGGTGCTGATATTGAAGTAATAGTGTCCGAGAGGTCGGGCAGGCGGGTACCAGAAGACCGGCTGTATATTCTCAAAGGCACCGAGATAGCCTTGGTCCTCGGCGATGAAAGTCTGTACTGAATTGGCGTGAGACTTGACAGTGTATCGTGCAGAAGCGATTTTGTCATTGAGAACTATCATAGTGCCGCGGTTTTTGGCACTCTTGCTACCTGCCAGCCTGACGGCAGACAAGAGGTTGATAGGACCGTCGGCGCTGATCGCAGTGGCGGGACGCATTGATCCAACCATGACGACAGGCTTTTCACTCTGAATAGTGAGATCGAGAAAGAACGAAGACTCCTCAAGTGTATCAGTACCGTGAGTGACGACAACACCTTGGGTGTGAGGATTGTCGAGATCCGCCTGAATGCGATGTGCCAGAGTGATCAAGATAGTGGAATTGACATCGCCGCTATCCACGTTGGTAATTTGCACACCCCTCACATTTGAGACATTGCATAGCTGCGGCACAGCGTCGATCAAAGCCTTGATGCCTAAAGCACCAGCCTGATAGCCCGTCGTTTGATCGGCAGAGCCAGCCTCACCCGCAATGGTACCTCCAGTTGCGAAGATGGTAATGTTCGGAAGGCTGGCGTTGAAGCACTCAAAGTCACCGACAGCTCTGGGCATAAGCTGGGGAGTTTCTGGCTCCGGGACCGGAGATGTAAGAGCTGATCCTACAATCGTTGCGAAGGCAAACAGGGACTGGAGAGAGTGAAACATGAGGGGCCAAGTGTGAAGAGTATAATACTCAGAACGACAAGATTTAAAGAGGATGGCTACATAATACAAAGAGTTCGTTATTCTGTTGCGAATACATCCATCTTTTATACTGGTGATATCTTGGCCAAGATGATATCTGGACGCTTATCACAGCTCCGATTATATGCGTGCAACCCACTCTGTTACCACATCGCTATCCAACACTGGTCCAGCATCATAGTACAAAGATATACACATTTGTAGCCAAGAGGGTTGAGCAAGGTTAATTTAGAGTAATGCGCCGTTGAATTGGAAGCGCAGTGTGCTAAAGAGCTTGGACCTCGAACTAATTACGTACTGTAAGACATTCTAGCGTATGCTGATCGGACTAGGATATGGTTCGACTAAGCTTCTAGTTCTTGAATCGTGCTTGCATTGCATGGGAAAATGAAGTTGATGGGGCAATTTGAGAAATGAGGCTCACCGCAAGTTTATCAGTAGTAGAAGCGAGATGCAATACTTTTGCAGCAATTGAACTGTTAGGAATGTTATTCATTTTGTGATAACGATTTGAATGGCACCTATTTAGGCATAGTGTCATTTATTCCCCAAGCGGGGTACAGATTCTCAAGTACGAAAATGCTACCAGCCAAGCAAAGCCAAGTAACCAGCCATTCCATCGAAAAGCCAATTCTCGCTTTATCTTGAGATATGGACATTTTTTTTGAGTCGAGGGACTTTTCGCTGTGGGACTTGTGCATCGTATACATATCTGCACTACCATTGCTTGTTTCTGTTATCTTTTAATTACTTTATCCAAAGGAAAAGAGTTCCTTATCTGGCCAATGCTCTTCTCCACCTTTTAGTTGAGTCCCACGCACGTGCGCGATTATCACAATCTTAGATAACCACAAACAACCTTTCCTTATCCTACCGCTCCTATCTTTCCTATCAGCCCGTTCACATCCGTATACTACCAGTGTGTGACTTGGCCTATCCTGTGTAATGGCCGACGTTAACCCGAAACCTCCCGTCAAGAGGACGCAGGTACCGAGAGCTTGTCAGCGCTGCAAAACGCTCCGCCGAGGTTGCAACGAGTATCGCCCCTGCAGGCGATGTGTGGATGCAGGTCTCGCAGACCGATGTATCGGACAGTCTGGCTCTCCGACGATCATTCAGCCTATCCGTCCTTTTCCGTACTCGTTACTTCCAAGCACAGAACATGGCGCTGTGGATGCCCTCACCAGGCTGTCCGAGCTTGTGCCAAGTCGAGTCCTCGATCACTGTGTCGGGCGCTTCTTTGCAAGACTTTACCCTACGATACCCATCCTCACACACGATTACGTAGAGCAGCTTAGATCAGCTTCTCCGTCGCTGGACACACGATTGGAGGCGTACTCTGTTCTTGTGGCCATGTGTGCGCAGGTGTTGCTACAGACAGAAGAGCCAGAAAATCTTCTATCCCAGGGCCTAATTGTTGAGGACAATGTTACGTATGGATCCATGATCGTGGACCAGGCCGTCGCTGTCCATCAATCAATTCCACGAACCATGACCCCCAGTCTGAACCAATGTCTTCTCGCCTTCTTTCTCTACGCATGCCAGGCGAGATTGTCGCATCACAGTCAAACATTTTTATTTCTGCGCGAAGCGACAACCTTGTTTTGTTTATTGAGGCTTGAAGACATGGATAATACTACCAAAGCATTGGCGCATCGGCTATTCTGGGTGCTCGTCGTGTCTGAGCGGTCTCACGCAATCCGATATCGACGTCCAATTACGTTGCAAATAACAGATGAAACACTCGAAATTGACACGAACGATCCTTCATTATCCGGATTTTGGAGTCTTTCATCTCTTTTCCGACCAATTGATACCTCCTTCGTTGCGCTTCTTAATCAGGAACGATTCGCAATCACGCCACCTCTTTCATCGCTCGATTATGTGGAGACATCTGTGAATACCGCAATAAAGCCAGATGCTCAACTCCATGAGACACAAAAAGCAAACCTGAGAATCACGCAGCTTTGGTTACGCATGGTTGTCTGGAAGCTTCGCCTGCGACTTGGCCACCTCAGCGAAAATGCTCACCAGCACAGTCTCACGTATCAATATCCTCTGGTAGTGGCCAAAGACCTGAACCTTTCGACAAGAGATCTGTCCATCAACAGTATCAGCATCCACGGCATTGGCGTCACAGAGAAACTTTACGACATCGTCTCAGCCGTGGTGGATGTTCTGGCTCGTGTACCTGTTGCGCCTTCAAGTCCACAGGGTTTAGCAATGGGAACATCTCCTGAGGATGACTTAATGTACATTCGTAGACTCATTACGAAACTACCAGGTGGCACAGCTACGTATGAGCCTCTTCTAGAAAAACATATCCAGCAGGCACTACCTCGTCTGGGTTCAAGTGTACTTCGCAATAGTCTATCAATACAGAGAACAAGTTCATAGTACAAATGATGCATCAGCTATTCTATACTACGTATACACGCGCCTCTACAAATTTTCACAAATGGACTAATTCAATCACTGCTATTAACCGTTCATCGAATCACCTTCTCATTTGTCAACTTATTGTCAGAAGTAACAGAATGAGAGTAGGGATCAACGTGCGTCGTGGCAAACTTCCTGGCCGACACGCCTTTCTCAAACAGCACATCCAACTCCGCATAAGTCCGGCCCTTGGGCTCAGGCAGTCTCAAGAATACCCAAATGGCAGAGAACATACAGGTGCCAGCCCAGAAATAAGCCGTTCGAGCACCCCAGTTCCAAGCCGTTGAAGACAGCTGGTAGTTAGTTATGACGTTGACAAATATGTTGCTGGCGTTGTACGCAGCACGAGCCATGACAATTGTCTTCGCCTTGAGTCGGGTTGATGATAGCTCTGAGATCAAAGAGTAGGTAACTGGTCCGACGGTGAAGTCATAGACGAATGTGAAGGCAATGAGCATCGCGCCTATTGCCCAGACCGAAGCATTATTGTTGGAGAATGAGAGTGACCCAACAACGACGAGAATGAGGAGTTGCGTGCATAGACCAGTGAAATGAATGGTCCGTCGACCGACTTTAGCCATCAAAAACCAAGAGCCAAATGTACCAACCATACCAAGAGCGTACTGAGCCATAGAAAGCGAAAACGAGTTACTCGCGTCCATACCAGCTTGGGACAAAAAATACGAGAAGTATCCCATGAGATTCTGACCACCAAGTGTCTGGACAAGCCAGATTCCCACAACAATCTCCGTGCGTCGGATGTCAACACCCTTGAAGCAGTCTCTGTAGCTGGTGCCTTCCTTCAAATTCTTTTCCATCTCGTCTGTATGCTCGATCATGGCAATGGTCTCGTCGGCGTTAAAGTAGGGTTGTTGAGGGGATGTAAGTCGGAGAAGAGATTTCTTTGCGGCAGCGTGGTTGCCTTTCCGGACATGCCACCAAGGAGACCTTGGAAATTGTAAGTTAACTGCCTGACGGGCGATGGTCTGACACTTACTCGGGAGCGAATAGGACACCTGCGAGGATGGGAACAGGCCATACCCACTGCACAGCAAAAGGTATGCGATAAGCCCACTCATCTCCTCGCCCAACCGAACTCTTATTAACGGCAGCAGCAAAGAATTGTCCAATCACCCAACACATGTTGATGAATGTCGTGAGGTACGGACGGAGCACAACCGGTGCTACTTCGGACGCATATGCAGGCGTCACACTCTGGAACGCGCCCCATGGGATACCTGTTATGTTAGCAAGCGGCGCAGCTTGAGTCGATGGAGTCATACGTACCACAGAGAACTTCACCCAAAACAAGAATCTTGACATTGGAAGCGAAGAAAAGAACAAAGACAAATGCAATCATGAGAACAAGTGCTCCCACTGTGGTCATTTTGTATCCATATCGATCAGAAGCCCATCCAGCTAGAATCAATCCGATGATCTCGCCAGCGCGCGCACCGTTCGATAATCCAGATTGCCATGCCGCAGAAACAGCAAATTTCTCTTTTTCAGGATTGTATGTGCCAAACTTCTCGTTGAACACTGGAGAAGCATACAAGTTGCCAAGCAAAGCAAGATCGTAACCTTCCATGATCAGAGTAGTGGACAAAAGAACGGACCAGCCAATGGCTTTGGGATACGTCCTGACTGCTTCCCATAAAGTCATGTGGTGTTCAGCTTCAGCGGCGAGTTTGGCGTCCGAGGCGAGGATCTCGGATGTAGTGGCCTCATCATGCTGCGCATTGGGAGCTTTCTCGGGACAGGGGTTAGAAGAAGCCATCATGAATGGATTAAACAAAGATCGGAGAGTCAGTGGCGTGAAGAGATAAGAATCTGAAGCTGGCAGGAAAAGGGGAGAGTCGGGTATTTATATACTTAATTGACCGATGGTGTTGGTTCCAACTGTGCCCTAAACGAGTTGGATGGAAATCTCCCGGAAAAAGAGACCGCAACGTTGGTCACTTCTGGCACTCTGCATGGGGAAAACTAACAGAAACCTGGGGATGTTGAGTGTGTCATGCGGGGAAGGAAATACGAGAAGAGGATTGGATGACCAGAATGAACCCAGTCTTGCGAGCAGGAGACTCCGTCAATTTAGCGGAGCCTCCATTTCTGGCGTGCAGGCAATTGGTCACCTTCGGGAGGCGAGTTAATAGGCGGAATGCCTCCGCTTTTCCCTCACCAAAAGATGGAGATTCCGCCTTGAGAACTGGTCACATTCATGTAGCAGTGCACAAAAGGCCAACCTCGGCCATTTTCGCCCACGGCTTTGATGGAGTTCAGCTTATACCCACATCCTCTCGCACTGGACTTTGTGAGAGTGATAAACAGCTCGTTTCCCCTCATTGATCTCTTACTCTTCGTGACTGTTTTACTCAATTAGTTAATGCGCCTTCCCCTCTTACAACCTGTCTTTTGCTTCTTCGTACTTTCGTCATCGTCATGGGTTCCATCATATGGGACGACCAACATCAGTATGTCGGCACCCAACCGTGGTGGAAAGCTGCTTCTTTCTATCAAGTTTACCCGGCCAGTTTTAAAGACTCCAACGACGACGGCTGGGGTGATTTGCCTGGTCTCATCTCGAAGCTTGATTATTTAAGCGACCTGGGTATCGATGTCGTCTGGGTGTCTCCCATCTTCCAAAGTCCTCAAAAGGATATGGGCTACGACGTGTCGGATTATCAGAAGATTTACCAGCCTTACGGAAGCGTCGAAGATGTTGATATACTCACTCGAGAGTGTCACGCAAGGGGGCTGAAGATCATACTTGATCTTGTCGTCAATCACACGTCCATCGAGCACGAATGGTTCAAGCAATCCAGATCATCGAAGGATAACCCGAAGAGGGACTGGTATATCTGGAAGCCCGCGCGCTATGACGAAAACGGCACTCGTAAACCTCCTACGAATTGGAGAGGTTATTTCGCTTGTTCGACTTGGACGTGGGATGAGCATACTGAGGAATACTATCTTCATCTATACGCACCAGACCAGCCGGATTTAAACTGGGACAACGAGGATTGCCGTGAAGCCATCTATGAAAACACAATGCGCTTCTGGCTTGAGCGTGGTGTTGACGGTTTTCGGATTGATACGGTCAACAAGTATTCCAAGAGGAGGGACTTCGTCGATGCGCCTGTCACAGATCCTTCGTCGCCTCATCAACCGGCACCTGAGATGTGGTGCAACGGCCCAAGAATCCACGAGTTTATTCGTGAGATGTATGAAAAAGTACTAAGACCGTATAATGCTGTGTCTGTGGGCGAACTTTCCAATACCCCTCATCCATCGCAGGTCATTCCTTACGTGTCTGCAGCTGCGAAGGAGCTGGATATGGTATTCGAGTTCTCTATGATCAGGCTTGGTAACGGCAGCGGTTTTGGAGACAAGTACATCTACCAGCCCTTCCCACTATCGAAGCTGAAGGCGCTCGTGGGAAAATGGCAGAGTTTCGTCGAGGGGACAGACGCCTGGACCACAGCATTCTGTGAGAACCATGATAATGGTCGTGCAGTCGATCGCTTTGGCAATGCATCAACACCAGAATGGTGGCTCAAGTCTGCAAAGACTATAGCAATGTGGCAATCCACTCTCACAGGCACGCTCTTCCTCTACCAAGGCCAGGAGATCGGCATGACCAACATGCCCCGGTCCTGGGGAATTGAAGAGTACAAGGATATTGAAAGCAGTAACTTTTACGCCGAGGCTGTGACTTCTGGTGACGAGACGAGAGTGAAAGAGACAATGTGTGGGCTGCAAATTATGGCACGTGACCATTCACGGCTTCCGTTCCAATGGGATAATTCAGCGAATGCTGGCTTTGCGAGTGCGCAGGCGAAGCCTTGGATGAGGGTTCATGATGACTACCGCGATATCAATGTTGCAAAGCAAGTTAAAGACCCAGAATCAATTTTGAGCTTTTACAAGAAGATGTTGCGGTTACGAAAGCAGTATCAAGATGTTTTTGTCTTTGGCTCTTTCAAGCTTTTGGATCCCGAGGATCAGTCATTGTTTGTTTATGTCAAAGAGAGTGTCGTACCTGTCAATGGTCGTAGGAATGAGAAGCGGAGAGCAATGGTTATACTCAATATGAGTCAAGAGAATAGACTTGGTCCAGATGTCTCTAGTTCCTTGAGATGTTCGATGGAGGAGGCCAGGCTACTAGCATGTACAGCAGGGGGGCCGACGGGACTGAAGGACGGAAGGCCACTGTTATTGGGATGGGAGGGTAGAATCTATGTAAATTTTAAGCTCGTATAGATAGCCCGAATCAATCCATCAATTACCGTACCAGGTTTAGGCTTCTCGGGCTTGTTGCATCAGGTGCCTTGCTGTCTCCAGCCGGAACCTCAACTTGTCTCTACTGCCATCACACGACTTACTAAATGTGTCTGTGCTATTATTGTGGAGATTCTGTCTGTAGATATAGAAGTGTCAAATGCAGGGTAATAATACCTTATTAATCTTATTTATATACTGGCCTTAATTTAAAGAGGGACAGTAAAATGCAAGAAAATATATCTGCTGTATTGTACTTTTATTTTCTAAGATATTCTCTTACTGTAACAGTTATAGTTTCCTAAGGGATAAATTAGTCT